>JANRGW010026773.1:44002-80188 GCA_024733675.1 Psilopsiagon aymara | reverse complement strand
GGGGGGGGGGGGGGGGGGGGGGGGGATTGAACACGTTGGCTATTGCTTTTATTTCCACTTAATTTCTAGCAGAACTGATTAAGAATGATCATTAAATTTTGGCAGCAATCAACCAGAGAGCATATTTCTATTCCTTCTATTCCACTCTTGGCACCCCAGAGATGACGATTTGTAAAAATCTAATGCAAAGGAGAACAAAGCAAACACGATTTAAAAGTTCCTCACTTAGTCACAAAGCTCAGAAGCAGAGGAGAGGGCTGGATATATTCCCCATAAATTGCCAACATTGCCAACCTAAAGATTATACGCAAAATATTGACCTTTAAAACTGGCTACTAGCTTTACAGTAATGTCAATAATGAAATAATGAAATAAACTGCCATAATATACTATCCAATTAATCATTTATATTTATTTTCATTAAAGGAATGCTTGCCACAAACAGTTCATCCCAAAGCTCAGGCATTGTAAACCTAAAATGAGCACAAATTCCCCTATGGTGTTCTCATCATTTCCCCCCGCACTGAAAACAATTTATTAGAAACACTAACTAATGTTTTTTGAAGCTGCATATGGGAATTTGAAGGCTTAACTAGGGAACTATAAACTAAATGATCTATCTTAATTGGATGAGACTGATGAAATGCAAAAAAGAACTATGCATTGAGGAAAGTAAACTAGATTTAAGCTCCTTAATGTCTAATAATTTTAAGATGTAGCAGTCATATCTGAAAGAAAGATGATTTTTATGTTAGCTTTTTTTTTTTTTTTAAAGCGTATGATGCGACTGAGAGTCCCTTTGCAATGGTGTGGGGCTGTAAACCACAGTAATTCACATGAACACAAAATGTTGTAAACTTGAAACATTGGAGACTCAAAATAAGAAAAAAAAGGGAAGCACATGGTATAAAATGATAAAAAAGATTATGCTAATAAAAGCCAAACGGCAGCAGGAACAGTAGCAGCAGCTAGAACTGCTGGATAAGGCGCCGGCGCTGTGAGGTCTTCCGCAGCAGCCGTCTGTAGTCATAGGGATTATCTTCGGTTTTACTCTCTTCCAGGGGGCTTTCTGCAACCCTCGACCTAGGGATTCAGCACAGAAGAGGTTTAGAAATTGAAGTCAAAACATTTACCTTGGCAAACACTCGTAATTGACTGCTTCACCTCCTCCCTCAGAAGTGGGAAATAAAAGGAGAACGAAAAGAAACCAACTGACTTTGCTAGGCCTCTTCCTGCGCTGCATAAAGCAGGCACCTCAGAGCAAACACATTATAGAGTAAAAGCAGATGAACACAGAAGAACAACATGTTCTTCTACAAAGAGGATGTAATAAAAGGACACAAAACCCTTGAGAACACAGGGGTGCTTTGCAGTAGCGTTTGCGTGCTGATTATTGAACCAGATTTTCAGTCAATGTAAATTTGTTTGTGATGTTTCTAACCTGCCTGTGGAGCACAATGTAAATGTCCGTCTCACCTTATTTATTTGTTTTTTCAGATGGCAAGATGCACTTTGGAAGCCGCCTCTGACAGGCTGGAATGGTGACCTGGCACCAGGTGTTACCATGAAGCAAGATTAAAAATATAACTCAATTATTTTGCAAGTGTATTACTTTGAAATGATTGCAAACATTTCTAGTGTTCTACATTGCAGGTGTACCCCACCAGTGGTCCTACAATGGTATTGGAGGTAAACTGCCAAATAAAAAATACTCATTGCTTCACTTCTGTAGTCTGAAAAGATTGTGTAGTCTTTAGATATAGGTAACTCCGTTTGAGAGATGCTGAAGGGCAGAAGTATTTATTAATTGCATTCATCTGCTCTCAGAGATAACAGTGTAAATTTAGAAGTTATACGGATATTTTCAGTATGGGTAATTAGGATGCAGCCAGAGCAGTACATGGTAAAAGGTAAGAAATTCCTTTTAGTAAGCTCAGTAGCAAAATTCTCATTCATCTAAACCAAACCCCAAGGTTTGGTTTGTATTTAAGCACCTTAGAAATGCAACATTTTCCAAGGGATGTAAGTTATATGATAACTCCCTGATATTATTATTTACAATTCCATGCATTCATAACACCTTCCTAAAACTAATTTAGATCCTACCAGAAAAAATTCACTCCCCCCACCTGCAAAAAAAACCAAAACAAAAAAGGAAGTGGCACAAGATGTTCTATAAACATTTTCTTTATTACTATTGATACATTTTCAATTCATTGATCATCCCAGGTTTACTGTTTCCTTTAAGCTTTTGACCTTTATACTTCCCAAATTTTTCTTACATATCTGAAGACACAAGAAGATATAAATATATCAAGACATATAAATATGTGTTTGCATATGCAGTGTGTGTGGGTACATTGGCCAGAGTGAGAATATGAATTCTCAGCCCAGCAGAGGTCACCCTCTATGTGGGAAGAGAGGAGGTGGAGTAAACCCTCCCTTTAGGGTGCCTCTCCTGGTTGTCCACCTTGGTGGGGACCACCATAGGCTAGAAACACAAGTGCTACTATAGCACAGTAGGGAAAGGAAGCAGTCAAGCTGGTGTCTTATCTACAGAAAGCAGACAGAAAGCTGGCGCGCATCCACCCTATTTAAAACCTGTATCAGAAATACAATTTTCAGGTTCTCCTTCAGTTTAATCTGATTTTAGAACAGATATACAGCAGGATGTCTGTCCATCTCATCTGGCTCTTGGGAAGCCAAAACCTAGCAGGTAGGCTGAACACCAATCATACCCCCATTTGTCCTTGCTGAATAAAGATGGGAAATTTTCAGCTTCACTTTTTACAAGTTAATTTGGCATGATTGCGTGAATAGAAACATAGGTTTGAAAGCCTATCTCTCTTTTTGTGAATGATTTGAATATCTCAACAAGGTTACAAAACACTTACTTTTTCCTACTATAATTTGTCTGAATTACCTTTCAGCAGCTCTTAATATTGAAGTCTTGCGCTCAGCTGGGTGTCTCTTCTTTCTTGTGGTAGAAGTGCTGTCCTTTGAGGTGGAATCAGTAGATGAAATTTCTTGGTAGTAGATATCTAAATCTAGCACTTTGCTCAGACTGCCAATAAATAAGTACACTAGGTTAACAGTTAAACTTTTGAATATTACATTCAACATTCAAAAACAAGGCAACCAGATATCATTAGTTGTGTTTATCCGCTGAGGTTCTAAGGAAAAGCATATGTAAGCACCATAAATGAGTCTCTGAAATGTGTCTGCTGTATAATGCAGACAAATACTGAGAATTTTGAAATACTAAATACTTCTATATGTTTATAAAGCAGACATATATGACTGAAATTGTTTGGGTTTGCCATGACACTCAATGGAGAGGCATTTTCAGGATATAATTCACCTGACTTATTTTAGATATCTCTTTGAGGAAGAGATGAATTATACTGCTGAAAATGACCATTTTTATCTCTCAGTACAAGAAGAGAGTCTAAATCAAATAGTTCAGATATCAGTGTCAATAATGCAGATGTCTCTTGTTAGATGAATGCTATCCAAGGTATCATATGTACAGAAAAAAACGATTTCAACATTCAGCTTAGAATGACCAGGGAAAAAATAATCTCCTGAAAGCAATCTGAAGAAGGAAGTTCAGAATTCAATTCTGACATTGGTAGCAACCAGAAATAACTCACTGATTTTAGTTGCTATGTTCTACTAATACAGAGTCAGCACATGAAAGAAGATGCAGTCATGGAATTGGCTAACTAGATTTAAGATGAGTAAAACCTAACCAATGTCAAATGAGAGACAACACTAGATTTGGATTTTTTTTTTTTTTTTTTTAATTTTGGCTAAACAGAGGACAATAATAGGTGTGATTTCATTTATTTATTTATTTATTTATTTATTTATTTTCTTCCCAGGATGCAACTGACATCAGAAAAAGAGTTGTAACAGACCAGACATGGGGGACAGGGACATGAAGTGGATCCTTTAAGCAGTGGCACAATCAAGTGCAATTTAAACTGTGACTGAATGAAGCTAGATGCTCTGACCACATATTGTATGCATGTAATGCCATTCAACTTCGTTTAAGATATGTATTTTAGATATGGATTTTGTATTCTGCAACTTCAGCAGAGGATAATGCTAAGAGCTCATTTGTCTTGCATGTGTGACCTGGCTACCATAGCAGACATACTGTGGTACCACAGCAGTGTCACTGGAGAGCAGCAGAAAAGTATAGAAACACCAATAAAATAAAGCTATGATGTATGTCAAAAGCTCTGAACCATGTCTACAGCACAAATAAGGATCTAATATACAGAAAGGCAGAAGAAATCTATTGCTTGCTTTATTTCTGCAGAGATCTATCAAAATGGGTTAGTTATACTGTAAAGACTTATAGTTAAAATTTCAAGGACTATTCTTCTTTACCTGTTATTAATAATTATTGGTTTTTTTTATGATCTATTTCCAGTCACATATTTTTAGGTGAGAATTTTAAGAGTCTTTGTATTTTTGCTAACAAAAAAGAACTCATTGCTCATTTGCTTTGACTGGAATTTTAAGCACCTTCAATTATTCTCTGTGTCAGAACTATCTTTGATGAGGACCTTATCTTAACTTATTATTATGCTTGTGTTGCCATGGTAAAGGGCCATGCTGTGGTAAAAACTGAACGACTGAGTTGTATAATGGGTTTTTGTCTCTGAAAATTGCCTATTTTAACTTTTTATATGATGTCCTTCCTGTGAATCACCAAATTACCACGCTTTTTTTTTTTTTTTCATGCTTTATTCTCCTGGTAGAAGTACAGCTAAGAACTGTTCTAGAGTACTAAAATGACAATAGCGAGATAATGAAAAAAATTACCTTTCTTTTCTTGGTTTCCGTTTTTCGTCTTGTATGGATTTCTAAGAAAATACAAAATAATTTAAAAAATACTAAAAGAAAAGTTTACACAAAGATATAATTCATCAGCATGGCAGGTAGGAGGGTGTTGTTCATCAAAATTAAAAAGGGTATCTAGGGTATCTAAAACCTTCAAGTATCTATAGTTCTTTTAATGACTGTTTTAATGACAACACTGTCTCACTGACAGTGATGCCATGAGAATTTCCATGTATACAGGCAGCTCAGTGGAAGCAGGCATAATCCTATTCTCATTAATGTCCATGCAGTCTTCTCACTTCTTGTGACAAGTCAGGTTTCAGTAAAATAAAATGGACACAGGCCCCATTTAAAAAGCAGTATAATTAGGTGGCAAGAGTGCCCTTTAGGATACAAGACATCTCAAAATGCAGGGAAGATTCATAAGGAATGTAATTTCTTGCCTCTAATAGATTTCTGTTCCTACAGCAAAAACAATGCTATATTGCAGCATCTAATGCATCACTCTTCAAAAGCAGTATTTTTAAGTGCAGAGAGTCTTAATTTTGGTCTTGTGCTTCTTGCAAATGAGTGAAAACTCATTAGGATTAGTAACCATAAAGTCACTGAGAATCAGAAAACTTGATGGGACTTCAGAATGCAGGCAAATTGAAAAGACATATAATTTCAAAATGATAGGCTGATTTAAAGAAATCTACCACAAAATAAACTTCTAATGCCTTGTATGAACAATATTGTCAGGTTTCATTTGTACCTGTGTACCCCTTTAGCTCATTTGGTAGGCAAGGAAATGAGTGAGAATGGAAGGTGTTGAGTTAACATCTGTGACATGACGTGAGACAAATTCTGGTTTTCGCAGAAGATGCACTCATATTGTGTGCTTTCAATTTCATGTGATCTGGACCTGATAATCATCTGGGAATACCTGCAAGTCACAGTGAATTTAATAAGGTAAAAAATCCATGATAGCTGGGAAAGCTGACTACTCTCAAGGACCTCAGGTTAGAGTTCAATGACTTACCCAAGGTCTACAGATTTAAGAACTAGTAAGCCCCCTTTCTAAGCTTCAGTGTATAGATGTTTATGCTGAACCATTCCCTTACCAGTGAACTTATGGTCAAGAAGACAGGATTCTCTTTTTCACACCTTTTTGAAAAATATGACTAATTACAGATAATATGAATTAATATCTTGAAAAACTGCTTTTAAAAATTAGTTTAAAAATTCCCTAGTACTGCTGCAGTTTTTGTTCACTCTGATGTGATGGCTGTTTTCTGATATGGAGCTGGCTGTGTAACAAATCGCCTTTCAGAAAATACTCTATTCCTGACTGTATAGTGTTGGTTTTCTAAATAGGCATTTACTTCAGAATTCCCCTTCTCCTCAGAAATTTCCTAATACAGAATTCAGTGTCATGCCTTTCATTTCAGTCCTTTATATCATCAGTCTTGCTTTCACAAACCAAATCTTATTCTTACATGTGATTTTATTCTTAAGAATATAATTTCTTTTCAGAATATCACTATTCCAAAGCCGTGCTATTTCAAAGCCCCCATAATAAAACAGAGTCGCATTTGCCCTTTTTGGTATGCCAGACACAACTATCCCTAAAGGCCTTAGTGACACCTTCTGTTGAGAGGAGAAGCAATTGCTACGGTTAGTTTATTAGCTGGGCTCTCACCGGCTGTTAAAATAGGTCACTAAGATACAGGCACCTCGAGCAAATGAGTTTAATTGCTTTTTTGTTGGAACTGCTTTCTGAGCTGCTTTTACATTTTCTCTCCTGCTTACTTTCTTGCCTTTTTTTCTATATTTAAGGGCACTGAAGTCAAGAGTGGAAAGCAGCACTTGGTATCTGAACTTGGACCAAAGGCTATATATAGAGACACTCAAATCCATTAGTCTTCTGAGCTGTTGGTGTTTGCCAATTCCTTCATAATCACAATCTGACACATTTGTAAAGGAAGTTACAGTGTGCATACTAATACAGCCTGTTTTAATATTTCCTCTGCAAGATCAAGCGCTAATTTAGATGCTCAAAATAGCTCTCCAAACAAACCTCTTTCTCTCCCATGGCTTACAAAGAAACTATGGAGACCGGGCACTTAATTTGGGTATTGAAAGTGCAAATGCTGCTTATGCATATAATGGATGTATGTACATTTAAGTATGTACAAAAAGATTGGTCTGACTTAGGTCCCTAGTCAGGGTAAGTGAACCTCAATTTCAAATCTAGTTTGAAACGTGAAGTTTGTGGCCTGCCTCCTTTCAGCAGGACACAGCTTCAATGCTGCACTAGAAAGGAATATCGGGAGTTGGGTGATTAGAAAGGAAGTTTAGGTGGGAATTATCTGTCTGTTTTAGCCCACAAAAGCTTGCTAAACTCACATGTATTAGAGTGTAGTAGGTGGAGTCTTCTGGATTATTTAATGTCTTGGGCTTCCGTGGTCTCCTTGGGGGTCTCTTCATTGGGCGAGAGTCTTCTACTTTGGCTGCAACTGTAAAAAAGCAGAAGAATGCAATGATTATTTCTTCATAGAATGGGAGGCTTTTATGAAAAAGGGGGAATTTCACTAGAGAGAAAAAAGAATCCATATAGCCACTTTTACTGCTTTCAGTAATTCAAGAAAGCAACTGTTTCAGGCATTTCCATCACTAGCCTGGAAATAGGAATGCTTTTATCCATTTGAGTCCTGACTACCCACAGGGACACATACCATATAACAAATGTCAGGCTGAGGCAGCCCAGCGGTCTACCTGGCACAAGCCTCTCCTGAAAAAGGCTGATGCTCCACATTGAGAAAAGGGTAATGATGAAAAAACGGGAAGAGAAAAGATGGGTAATGGCTACTGGAAGGCTACCATCTTGTAGCCAGATCTGGGTGGTGTGGATGCTACTTTTTGAGGCTCATGTTGATCATTAAAGTGCTGAATCAGAGCAGTAGCATCAGACCTCTGATTCAGAGGCTGGTCCTTTACATTACCATGGTGTAAATTTTGCTCAAGGTCTCCTGCTAAGGCTACTTGTTTCACGCCAAATCATGTACCACTGAGCAACACAGCATGACCATATCCATTGCATCCAACTTCTGTACTTGAGTAGTGTACTCAACTTCTGGACTTTATATCTACAAAAACTTTCTGCAAACATGCAAAAAATGCTTTCATTCTAATGGAAACAAAATTAAAATTTTTAACACAAAATGGAACTTCTGCTCTCTGGCAGTCTCCAAACTCAGAGTTGGACACTGACTTGTGGATTCCATTGGTTGGCACATGAGGAACCTGAAAAATCTCCTGGATATTTGCTTGTTTAAAATTGATACTCAATTCTGGCAGTGCTATGGTGTAGGGCTGATTCATAGCCAGTTTGTCACAGAGCCAACAGAGAGTGCAGGGTTCCTGCAGAACTGACTCTGGGGGGTTGAGACCACAGAACTGACTCTGGGGGGCTGAGGGACCCACAAATGTACAGCATGGTGAGCATGATCACCTTACATTCGGTTTCAGCTACTGGAAATGTTACTAGGAGGCTATAGCAATTCCTTCACGATGAAGGGGGCTGCACAGCAGCAAAACACTGATGCTAGAGGTGGATCATTGGGACACACACAGGTGGATGAATGATGTCACAGCACAAGGTTTAAGCACAGTGAACTGTGTGTCCAGGTATATTGCATTATCCAGTGAGGTTTTATGTTGTCTTTGTCCCATCACAGAAATACTCAGAGGACAGTCCATGAGAGAAAACATCTCCTTACTTAGCAATAAACATAGTGTGAAGGTGCAATGAGGATCTAGCTCCCAATGAATTACTGAATTGTGTTTTGCTGATCTAATCCTCCTTCACGTGAAGCAACTTTAACTCTCAACCCAGAGGTGCTAAATACATGTGATTGAGCCTTGGAAGGAAGAATGTATTTTGTTCTCTAATGACCATCAGAAACCCCTTTTACATGACAAAAATAAAACCTCTTGCATGTACCTCAGGCATCTTTTTAATTAAGGAGGTAGCACAATCATTTTAAATGAGAAATGACCAGTGATACATCAGTGTTGACTCCTGCAAAATTAGCTGTGTAAGTTTTTTGTTCTGTGTGATAAATAAAGGCTTGTAAAGGTCACAGATACACGGAGGACCCTGAATGAATAATGTTAATTTAAACTGTAGTTGGGTAATGATTACATTTATTGTTTTAGTTTCTTATCTGAAATGCAGACTGCTTCTCATGTAATGAATGAACAAGTACCTTTTAACATTTTGCACTTCAGAAAACAACAGTGTTTTTCTAAGCCAGGGTACAGATAATTAATGCTAAACAATGAAACCTAGATGCAATAAGTTCATTTCACTAACCTAAGTTAACTATAAATTACATTCTTTGATTTGAATAGGTATAGCAACCCTGACTGTGCTTTTATGTGGGCTGTTGTTACCTTGCTGCATTTCAAATGGGCCACCTGGAGTTACGTGAGTTTCCATTTGTGAGAGAATAGAGGCATATCTTCCCTATTTCATTTTTAAAGACAATAGGAGCCTAAACCAGAAACAATCTTAAAAAAACCCAAGCAAGAACCAAACTTGTATTTCAGTGTAGTTGAACAGAAACACCCAAACCTTTGTCTGTAGGATGTTTTCATGAAAATCTGGAAAAAGAAAATGAAGCCATACTGGGGGCTTTAGGAAAATCCCAAGGAAAAGGCTCTCATAACACCCGAAGATTTGTTATTGTTCCCTAAGAATTCATCACTATGTGTGCTGTTACGTTCTTTAATTCATCACTGTCAAACACATAAAGCATCATCATATTCTAGATTACAATTATTCCAACAGAAATTACTTGTACACTTCTTCTGTATGCGCTCTACAAAAAAGACTCCTATTTCACTGAAAACCCAGCATTTTGACAATGCTAAAGTTTTCAGTAAAAAATTGCTTTTCATCTCTGCTTATGTGTTGTACATATGCATGAGCTATGCAAATAATGAATAGAAATACTATGTTGGGTCAGGCAGTCTTTGACGGTCGGACCTCCATAGTTTCTTCTTAGAATTACATACAGGGCTGAATATGCAATTTTGAGTTTTGTCTCCAAATTACAAAGTAAGTTAAAAATAGTTTAATGGGTTTAGCTTGCTTTACTTCACCAGAAAGTGAACGTGTGAGTTCCTTCTGGACTTAGATTTTTGTGTTCATTGCTACTGAAATAAGCTGATGTGGTAGTTGTTTGTACTGGATAACTCACTGCACAAAGCAAAACTTGTTTTTTATTAGTTGCCAGTAATTCCAGAAACCATTTACTGAGTAGAATGGAAATTAAATACCCAAGCCTGATACATGGTGAGTTTGATGAACTTGCTTTTCAGATGGCTTATACTTTCCTGCATTAGGTGATGAAGCAGAAAGGAGGGAAAATAATTCATTTATTACTAGGCCAATTATGTTGCTTCTAGAATCCATGACAAGTAAAAGGTTTTTATTGAAGCCCACTCTCTCCATAGTAAAACACCTTATATCCTACTTTTCCTTAAAACTTCAAGTATCTCCAGCTAGATCTGTCTGTATGCTTTATATGTAAAAGAAAATTTAAGGCTTTCTATCTAACAAACATTTAAATCCGTTACAACATTGATAAGGAAACCATTCATAACAGGAGTAGTCAAGGCACTTTGGAAAATCAGGTTGGCACTATCATTCCTATTTTATTAGCAGGGTAAATAAGATGCACAAAGCAAGACACGTTAAGACTTGCTTAGGGTTTATGTCCCAGTTAGTCATTAATGCAACTAAGGGCTGGACCAAAGGACTGTGCTGAGACTCCTGTCTCTGCAACCAGCCCATGCCCTGTGATTATATCTACCTGAACAGGTGCTGTCAGTTCCACAATACATGCCTTGGAAGCAATGCATGTTTTGCTTCCCCCCCCATTTGATACTACACAGACATTCCTTTGTAAAGGTTTTACCAAGAGGAAGACAAGTCAAACAAGTTGAAAGGAAGGATTTTCTTCAAACTGCCCAAATGCATGCAGTCAGTACTTAGTCAAAAGAAAGAGGTTTTACTCTTGTGACCTGGATGCTCTGCTTTTGAACATCAGGATTGAATGTCAGCTGTGCTGTAACCCATGCTCAGGAAGTTAAATCTCTCTCTTGCCCAAACCTCTGTCAAAACATACATTTGATCAAGTGATGATGGAAAGTTTAATAAAAGTCAAGGTCATTGTCCATCAGAATGAATCAAATACAGAGCTAAGGGTCAGTGAAGGCATGTGAACAGTGTGGCTGCCAGGTAACATTGAAGAAAGTTTAGCAAATGTAAGAAAAATTCCTTATTTCTATCAATATCTCAGCTAGCTCATTTAATATTACATCAAAGGTTCCCATGTAATTTGCACGCATATTCTTAATTCTATGGTGTTTAATTACAAGTTATTAACTGCTTTCAAACTCAGCCCTCACTGAAAGCTCCAGATGCACTGAAACAATAAGAAAATTTAATTTAGGGCCAGCTAATTTAATGTATGTGTATCCTGAACACCACCACAAACTATGGGAACTGTGGAGAGCTGCATATGCTTGAACCATTCAAGTATGAGCAAGAAATGCTTGAATAAAGATGAGTCAGTATCAACAGCCCTCTAGGTTGAACTGTGTCTGCACGTTCTGACATACAATGATAAGCTTGGAAGACAACAATCTCAAGGAATCAACATCCAAGGATGCTAATGTAAATTAACTTATGTCTTACAGCAGATCTTATACTGAAGACTGAAGAAATAGTGTGATTACAGCTGTGATAAGCATCTAAGTGTTGAAAGGTCTCTAGTTATTAGGCCACCTGGAGAAACAGATAAACCTGTCTTCGGGTCATTTAAGTGAAACGTTGCATGTTTGATTCAGCACTGTTCCACATCTTATGGGGACAGAAGTACAAAGACAAACCCAGAATAAAACAGGAAGAAAACAAGAGTAAGAGCAGTAATTTCATGGGTTTTGTGGAGGAGCTTGGAGGAAATCAGAAAATGCAAATATAGTAACTGGAAATGCAGGACTTGACAAGAAGTTAATAGGTATTACTGCTTACAATATTTATGTGCACACCTTTTTACTGTCCTAATTAGACCCAGAGTAGGATATAATTACACAAGTTTGCGATCTGCATACAGAAAAACACTGCTCTTTAGCATTCTGATTAATAGTTTTTAGGTATTGCTTTTTCATAGGATGTTTACCACTGCCAAATTCAGAAATTACAGTTGATGGCGCAAGTTCTTAGCAATCTGGAAAAAAATGAGGGACTATTCTGGCACAGACCTAGAACTAGGAACTGCAAGAGACTGTGAACTTATCAATTGCAAACACCTAAGTCCCTCCACACCCACTGAGGGAAGTAGATTTCATCTCTGTCTGACACTAACTCATTTCTGAGAGTCTGGTAACCTGGTATTATTGTTATATCAGAGAGCATGTTTATGGAAAATGGCTGCATTCCATTTCCGTGATTTCCCCAGTCTTGTGCTCCACCATGCATCTGGCCAACTCCCAAAACAGATTTTGTACGTCCTGGCTGCATAGTGCTCAAAGGACCACTCCAATAGCTAAGAACAACCAGACAGCAGAAGTGCTTGACTACCATTCTTTTCTCCAGTCCTACACCTTAGTGTTCCCTGGCTTGCAAAGAAGAAAGACTGGCCAGTGAAAACTGCTATGCCCTCCCGGTGCTACACAGGCTCCTTTTTCCTTGCAAAGGCTGCCCGTGAAACCCCTATAAATAGTGCTGCAGCAGGCTACAGCAGGGGGAATCCTGTATTAAAATCCTGCCTGTCTCACTGCTTCGTGTGCTGAAAAGGTCCTCAGCTGCAGCAGAGCCCCTTGTATCATGTGAATTTCATTCTAAATATAGAAAATTATCTTCCTGAGATTTTGTACTTGAACTGTCATTTAATACTTAGAAGGATGGGCACCATTACTCATCTGCAGAAAAAAAAAAAAAGATTGCTCCCATAATGATCAAATTCCCCTCACTTCAGGCTTTGACCTCAAAAAATTGCTGTGGCCACTTGTGCATCTATTCTGACACCACAGTAACACAAGGCTCACTAATAGTCCAAACGTGCAGTCCTGGGATGGAGCCATTATGTTAAGCTGAAAGCATTTAGCAAGCAAATACAACCTACTCAGAAATGCGAGCCACAGGGAATATTGCTTATTCCAGAAACTGTGTGCAGCTTGCTTTATGCATTTTTATAAATATAAATAAATTCACTTAAGAAGAACTTAACCTTGTGGATTTAAGATTAATTTAACCTTTTTGCTCATGTGTTCTTTAAACTGCAGGCTTTGCATTCTTATTAAAATAAGCAGTTTTGAAACTCTGAACATTTATTACAGTGTGTCATCCAGTTGTCCCACAGTTCCCCCCCTTCTGTGGGTAGCAATGCAATAAATGTTTTATCAAGCTTATCAATGGCCACCTACCAACAGATGAAGGCAGGCATTCCTACCTAGCATACAGATATAAAATACAATTTTGGGCTTGGTTAGCACTTGGATGGGAGACTGCCTGGGAATCTCGGGTGCTGTAGGCTTTTAAAAGAACTGTCACGGTTTAAGCCCAGCCGTAATTCAGGACCATGCAGCCTCTCTCTCACTCTCCTTCTTTCCTCTCCTCCACTCCCGGAGGGATGGGGAGGAGAATCGAAAGAATGCAACCCCCATGGGTAGAGATAAGAACAGTCCAGTAACTGAGGTATAACACAAATCATTGCTGCTACCACCAATAATAATAATGATAAGGGAAATTTCAAGGGAAGAGAATACAACCGCACACCACTCGCTGACAGATACCCAGCCTGACCCGAGCAGCGATCTAACCCTTCCGGCTAACTGCTCCCAGTTTATATAGTGGGCATGATGTGCTGTGGTATGGAATACCTCTTTGATCAGTTTGGGTCAGGTGTCCTGTCTCTGCTTCCTCCCAGCTTCCCCTCCTCCCTGGCAGAGCATGAGGCTCAGAAAGTCCTTGGTCAGATTAAACGTTACTGAGCAGCAGCTAAAAACATTGGTGTTGTTCCCAGGCCGAAAGTCAAAAACGCAGCACTGCACCAGCTACTAAGAAGGAGAAAAATGACTGCTACTGCTGAACCCAGGATGTGTTATAGCTGTAAAACGACACATGAAACTAGCGAAGCTCAGGAAGAAGTGTAAATAAATGCAAAAGACCAAAGTAATTTCAAATACGTAAGTACCACATGATTTATAGAACAGCTAAAGCTCAACAATTCTTGCCTTTATAAGGGTAGGACAGCAAAGGCAGTCCTAGAGGGAAACCTGCAGTAAAGCCTATCCTTCTGTAAATGTGTGTGTACAAATTGTACTGTAACATATAATAGGGGCAAGAAGACAGGAAGGTTTCTCTCTGTTTAACAGACAGTGGATCACTCACCACATTTACCTGCTTCACTTTAGCATGATAGTCTGCAGTATATTATCTCATGTCTTTGTTTTATGTAGTTATCTTACTTCAATATCCTGTGCTTTGGCCATAGCTATAAAAGAAAGAGTTTTCCTGTTGTGTGGATTATGTTCAAAGGTGGAAAGAGAAAGTTCACATTCCACACCAAGAAAGGTCTTTCAGTGGACTTGTTAGCTATTATAAATATGGCCAAAGGGATGTGAGAAATCATGGCTCAGGTCCCTGCAGCCATTGCTCCATACCCTAGATGAGTGGCTGAGCCTAGTGTACACTGTCAAACCTGCTGCACTGTCATGGACAGGAAGGCCAGCAGAAGGCAGTGCTTGACTAGAATCCAGCTGTCCTTCTTCTGTGCTTTTTTAGAGCTCAGGTCTGGTAAAAGACAACGTTTGTTACACCTGTCATCAGTAGCCACAAAAGTTGTCTGAAGTACTTGGGGCAGCAACAGAAAACATTCCATTTACAAATGAAAATTCTGCTAAATGGGAGGTTTGAACTTACCTGACTGACAAACATGAGAAGGAAGTTGGCCATTGGCTTGCTTATCTTTGGGCAGCATGACGGGTCTCAGCTGATGTGACAGTATCATTTCATTCAATTTTTGCTGCAATGCTAAGTAGTCTTCGGATAATTTCGATATCTGACAAATATACGATTTTACATTGTTATATGAGTAAGTATACATGTTCCAAGGTAATCAAAAGTAAAATAGTAGACTAGAGAATGAATTTAAATGATATTGCTACACTTACAGCAGTGTAGACTCCTACCACATTTACCTCCCCATCCTCTTTAAAGAGGAAGAACAAAATGAAGAAGAAGAAAAAGACTCGTAGAAAACTCCACATTACCACCCAGTCCTGCAGCTATTTCATATTGGTTCACATATATGAGTAGATGATACCTTGCTGGTGCAAATTTGCTTCTACAGTTGTAGGTATCCCTGCGCATGTGTGACTGACTGACACAGCAACTTTGAGTATCACTTACAGAGATATTTTGCAAGTTCACTGATTTAAGGGCCTTGTCTGGTAAATGCACGTTTCAACAAAGGCAAAGCTTCTGCATTTAACTTAAGCCAGGTTAAAACTAACAACATTTTTTGCCAGTGCTCTTTGTCTTTTCTTCCTTCCTGAAAAGGGTATTTTCTCTTGCAGTCCAAAATATGCATTTTTATGGAACACTCGTTACAAAATCTCAGTCTCAATTTAGAGAGTAAAACCTGGTGAAGCCAGGAAAAGAACCTTGCCATTCTGTCACTGTTTGGAGTATTATGCTCAACATACGTAGCTTACAAGTTTCTTACCTGTCGTGAAAAGGCTGCCAAATCACAAGCCTCTTTCTCTGAGTCTCCCTTTGGTGTCTTAGGGAAAGCCTCTGTAGTAGTGCTTTCCCTATCTTTTCTTGTCTGGGGATTATTATTTTGAACATGGACTACTTCTGTCGGCTCCTTTACAGTTTTCTCTTGACTTTTGCAAGGTAGCTTCCCTTCTTTTCTGAGTTGTCCTCTCCTTCTGTACCCCCGGTAAGTGCTCTGAATAACCACTGCTGCCTTCTCTTGGTCTTCAGAACTCTGTTTTTCTGCCTCAACTTGCTTCCATGAGCCTCTTAGAGACTCTTTTCTTCTAATTACTTTACATCCTGTAGGCATCACTGCTTCATGTTTCAGCCGGTTTCTTTCCACATCCCTGTCAGTCCTGAACTGGACCACAACAGATTCTTGATTTTGCCCATCTGCACTGTGTTTGTCTTGATTACCTTGCTCTGGCTGGTAGCTATGTTCAGCTGTGATTTTGACAGATTTGTTGGACAACTCTTCCAAAGAGGCCTGCTCTTCACCTTCAACAATATGTTCTATTGCAGGGTTCTGCTTTGCAGAAGCTCCCTCTTCTTCAGTGAAGGTTGTCTGTTGGTCCTGTACATTCCCTGTGACACCAGACCCAGAGCACTCACTGTCACTGATAACATCAGCTCCATCTTGAGTCTCCTCATTTGCTGCTTCTTCCAGTATAGCATTTTGAGCTGGCTGCAGTTGTGCTTCAAGGAATTGCACAGCAGATAATTCTTCCTCTGCTATTTTTTTCTGCTGTTCCTTTATTTTTTTACAGACCCTGTAGCATCTATAATAGCTCTGAACAATGACAGCTGCTTCTTCTTCTGTTTTAGGAAGGGCTCTCTTCACTCCAGCTAGACTTTCCTCATTATCTTGAAGTTTTTCATCTTTTTCACTAATGGACGCTGCATTTTCAGTTTGTTTCTTTCTAAGTGATTCCCTGAATGGAATAGAAAATTATAGCGGAAGGAGATGAAAGATAGTGACAACTTTACAACTACTTTTGGTGGTGCTTGTGTACTAAATGGCAATTTGATACATTAAAGCATGGGAAAGATTTAGCACATATACCTGGAATTAAAGGTAGCAAGCTAATTGCTGTCATTATGCTTATTACTGTTTTGTAAGTGAAAAGAGACATCCCTGTTAAACTCTTCACGGAAAATTGCTAGAGGATCAAACTGTCTTTGTTATGATCAATATCACTTCAGTGCCAGGTGAAATGCCACCCTATTCCTTCCCTCTGAAAGACTCTGGACTCCTTCACAGCTGTTTTCCACCTCCCTGGACTAGTCTTCACCTACTAAAATGCTATCACTGAAAAAAACAATGGCGATGAGAAAATGATGCTAGCTCCATTTCAGAGACTAGTCCTACAACCACACTGCAGAGCTATTTGGAACGCGATGCACCTCACCTGACTTATAGCTGCTTGATCAGAGCAGCACATCTGAATTCCCACTGTCATCACCTATACTTATCTCAAGCAGTGACTTAAGATGACAAGAACAGTTCCTTGCAGATACCTATTTCTTGCTCCTGTTCAAGTATTATTTATGATGAGCTACTTCCAAAAAGATATTAATCTACAGTTTACATTAATATTAGAAGTAAGCACAATATTGTTGATCTTTCCTACTAAATATGCTTTTATTCCCTGGGCTTAAAAATATGAGAATATTTGCTACTGACATTAAAAGTCTTCACATAAGGGTACATTATCTTTTCATCTATACCTAGAATAATCCTAATTTGCTTTACTTTTAACTTATATAGTTGCTTTTCAGCAGTGCAGTTATGGAAAGGAACATTTGAGTGACGTAAGACACAGAAAATAAATCCACCTTTTCCTTTTGAAGATCTTCCTCTCCTTATATCCCCTGTAGTGAGACTGAATTGTAACTGCTGCTTTGTTTCTTCCCTCGGTTAGTTCTTTTCTCTTCTTCCTGAGTAAGTATCCTCTGGCAACTGACAAAAATTATAATACAAAACAACTTTAGGCAACAAGCAATGGGTGTCCCAGACATTTCAGAGAGTCAAATGGTGACAGCATTAAACAAAAACCAGTAAGGAAATACAGACTGGGGTGGTTATTACAATTACGTTTCATCTGAAATCATTCTGTTCCATAAAACTTTTTGAGATTCCCCATTTTACAAACAAGCTCTTTCTTTGTGTTTTATTGGACTAAATTAAATACAGGAAGATGCAGAATAAAGCAGAAGCTTAGTGCTATAGAAATGCCTCTAGAACACAGTGTTGCCAGCTTCATGTACCTGCTTTGTCTTATTCAGACAATTGATTTGACTCAGTCTTTCATCTCCTTGGGAAACGTGATTATCAGACTATAGAGGTTACCAGGCTGTCTTTTGGCACAGGCTTGGAAATCGCTGAACATTCAGTTGATCAGAAAAAAACCGAAATTTTATAGCTCAGCAGTTACGGAAGTCTCAGCTCGTGCTTCTTTTGCAAAGACTAATTCAAAATGAAAAAGCTCAACATGAAAGATGTGCTAAGCTCCAAGGTAAACAGGTAGACCATGGCAAGGGTACTCGCTACTTGTGCTTTGTGGGAGGCACAAGTTCAAGTTCCTGGTCTGACCCAGGATAAGTAAGGACTCAAACAGGGGTCTTCCCTGAGACATAAAGGCCCTGACTGCTTGATACAGTTGCCAGCACGTAGGTATCTACTGCCAGCTGAAGTGCTCCAGGACAGCCAAGGCATCTTTTACATGGAGCTGGCAGAAAGAACAAGACAGACAGGACTTTCTGGAGAGAGAAAGTCTGGCATACCACATGAAATAAAACTAGGGGCCAGACAAGATAACCCAGGGCATCTCAAATGATGCCAGATACCAATATGGGGGCAAATGAGCTGAGCATTTGGTAATATTGAATAAAATGAATCAAACTCCAGGCTCTACTGATTTTAGGAGTAGTTTATGTACCTCGGTCACTTTCAGACATCTACACTGAAATGTTTTAATGAAAAACTGAATTGCATTCAGTTCAAAAATTCCTGCTTCAAAAATTCCTGAACTTGCAAAATATTTCCTTATGGGAACTGGCACAGTCTCCACAGTACTATGATTTGGACAAGCCTACAATTAAAGGGATTCAGCACAAATCTGGTAATCCCTGGCAAATTAAAAAGGGAATAGTGTTTTCTAAAAATATTTCTGTTGAACTGTAATTCCAAATGCAGTACCAAGGCTATGGGCATAGAGGACTCAGGTGATTTAAATACCCTGAGGAGATGGTAGATATGGGACCTCTTACTTCAACTCTGCTGAAAGTGTTTTGCATCACAGGAAAAGCTAAGCTCACTTAAGAATGGAAAGAGGGCAGAAAAAGTCTATTCTAACACATTCATTTAACTTGGTGCTCAGTTTTACTTGCTGTAGCATTCCCTACTCATACTTTAGAACAACCTGGTGCAGTGGTTCAGTGTAATGAGCACTGTACAAAAGGAACATAAAACAGGGCAAAGTAACCCAAATATTTACTGGAAGTAGCACAACTGGTTTTTATACTGCAGTATGACAGGGCCTTAGAAAAGTGCTAATTGTAAATCACATGGAATACTAGCTTCTTGGACTTCTGAGACAGTCCTCATTCCATTTTTATACAACAACAACTCAACAGGAGTTATTTTGAAATAAATCAGGTTATGTTGTCAATGAACATGCCAATATAAGCTATGTTTGGTCTTTTTAGACTTATTCTGGTTTACTTTTGAAGTTTCCTGAAAACTATGTGATGAGATAACACCAGCTGAAGCTTGTTTTCAAACTTGAAGAGGAGTTTGTATTGCTTTAGAAATAAATGGGGTGGGAGAAACAGAAAGCTAAGAAAATGGATATTCATTTTGTTCTGCCTTCTCATGCACTGAAAAAATCTGAAATGAAACTGCGCAGAGGACAGAGAAGGTGGACAAGAAGCACTGGGAGAGATCAACAAACAGAGCAAAGTGGTAAATTCCTACTTTTGCATTCGTTAAATATCCAAGTATAACTGACAGCTTTTGATGTGTAATTATCTCTGGCACATTACTGGATTTTATTCTGGTTTTAGATTTTCTACACTGATGAAATTCTACCAACTGCAGTGAAGTGCTCTTCAGCAAATGCTAACATAGGCTCAGTGCAATTAACAGATGCATCTGGCAATGATTAAAACCAGCACTGGTGTCAGTATATACTCATGAAGGCATATCTGAGGTAGTTTAAATCTAGGTAGCCTGGGTACTGGCAGCACTATCTTATATTTGGGGTTGCCACCTTTGCAATTATCAAAGTATTGTGCAGATATGTGCCAGCTGTTTTTAGACCAGTGCCTCTCTAGATGTACTGCTGCTGATTTCAAAGCAACTCTGCAGAGACTAGGGAGACAGAAACATAGGAAGGGAAAAGGGATGTCACACAGCATACATCTGATTATTTTATTAACTGTAATTATTGCTGCAGAAGAGAAAGATTAGTTTGCTAGGCTGGACTGCGCAATGACAAAAAAGAATCAGAGACACGAGTGAAATTACAGGCTGTAGTCTTCTCAAACATAACTATTACTGGTACGTAACAAAACATATTTCTAATAGGATAGCATGCATACACAGTTTATACGTAGACAGTGTCATATGGAGCTTCAACAATACCAGATGTAATGCTTCAAGATATCAGACCAGGAGTGAAAAGGCTTGCTATGGCATTTAACCAGCCCACTTCACAGCTGTGGAAAGTGCCTTTGAGCCACTCTGAGGTACAGGTACTAGAATACACTGACTGGTTTCAACCACTGTATATAAATATATAGTAGATAAATTATACCTCAGAATGTGTAAATGAGCACAGTCAATCAGAGTGGCTATGTAATAGCAAAGAATCTGGATCAACATATTGTGCATGAAAAGCTCATTGAAAGCCAAGAAAGCAAACAATTCTTACTTGCTTGAAGCCTAGTAATATACTCTTCCACTTTTTTATTGTGTTTTGCATTTTTGTATTCTTTACGAGCAACAAACCCCCTGTAAGCTGAAAAGAAATGTCAAAAATTAAATAACCCGTTAGGTACACAAAAAGCTGCAAGCATAAAAAAAGTCTGCAACAGACCTCCATTAAAATATTCATAAATATTTTGCAGGCTTTACCTTTCAAAAATAAATGGCAAACAAGTACAAGCAGTAAATCTACATAAAAACTATGTTTACTCACCAAAAAAGTTATTATGATGTTTGAGATGTATTAAAAATTTCAGTTGATGTCTCTATCAACAGTAAAATTGGTCTTATTATCTAGGACAGTTAATGTATTTTATTTTCATCATTATATTACACAACCTTGGCAGAGCATGTCAGAATACTATTAATAACAGTCGCATCTGTGTAATCATGTCCTTCCATTGTTAAAATTGCCTTTTAAATTTAACACTGATAAATGTAACTTCAGCAAAACCTTGTTATAAACTAGTTAAAAGAATTTTTTTTTCATAAGAAAGACATCACCAAGTATAAGATATTTTGGCAAATATAGCAGCAGAAAAACAGCAAAATCCACATCCAGCACACACATCCATCAGCTGTTCATGTGCACTAGCTTTAAGCAAAATGTTAAATGTTTTAAAGTTATTACCTGACTGTATTTTAATAGCACTTTGTTCCCTTTGCTGCTTTATCTTTTTGTATCTCCTTGAACCCAGCCACCCTCTGACACAAGCTTGAATCAAAATAATCATGTCAACTGTCTCCTTCCGCATTAAATTTAGCTGCTCCACGTGATAGTATTTGAGGAATACCTTAAAGAGTAGGCAGACAAGCAAAAGTTTTAGTTACCTTTCCAGGCCCAGTTTTAGTTACCTTTCCTGTATTCACTCAATCCATTAACCAGCAGTAAGGGTTACAAGTTGGTTTCAAATCGTAAACAGACTCTTCATCTATGTGTGGTACCTAAAGGATCATTCTTGTTAAAGTCAGCATTTTCATTACTAAGGGTATTAGTTTACCTTTCTCTCACTTTCAGCATATTTTGTCAGTCCGTGCTTATTCATGTTTGTATGGGAAGGTGTTTTAAAGTCCCATTGCAAACTTCAGTCTGTAACTATAAATCTGTTTTCAAAACTATGAGGCTGGCAGTTTTACTAACTATACAAATCTGATGTATGCTACATAAACGTGATCCAAATCTGAACTTCTGTGCTTTCCAATTTTGAATCTAAGACACTGTTTATCTACTAAATTGCTTTTGTTGGGCATGAAGCTCATACAACCCCTGAAAAACCACTCCAGCACAATGGATACAAACACATCCCTGCTACATATTAGGGTAAAATAAAATGTGAAGAAATGCATATGCAATTAAGAAAATATTTATGCTTATTTTGAAGAATTCACCTGATTTTTAGTCACTCATTGGCACATATAAAGGTTAAACCTAATCAAAGCAAATGTAAGCTATAGATCTCACATTTCGAGATACGCTTCTCTTGGCTGCATGTTGTCCATTGCCCTCACTAAAACAGCAGAAGGAAATAAAGGCGGGGGAGGAGGTAACTTCATGGCTTCTGTCCCACCTATAGAGGAAGATGTCTCAGAAGGAGAACAGTTGTTTCTTCTACACTGAGATGATTTCAAATAGTTTGGGATCCATGTCTCTATCCATATCCTTCCTGTGCACTTCTGTTACATTAGCAAATAAAGAGACTTGGTACAGTACTTGTCAGACGCTTTTCTCTGGCAGACCTCTTGAGATCTGTCAGTGGGGATGGGTGGGTGACCCTTTCTGGCACACTGGGAAGACTAGTGACCTAGAACCAAAAGCAAGTATGGAAACAGACAAGTGCTTCTCTTACAATAAAGTCTTATCCTGCTTCACATACGTGGGATCATTCTGCTATCTCTTCCCCCATTGCTCAGCAGAGTTCGCCTCAGAGACCTCAGGCTGGAACGCCAAAAGCTCTTCCTCTCCCACTATGGGTCTGATTGCTCCAGGGAAGAAGTATAACTTCTTTGCCTTAAGAAAACTTGGACTAAGCATATTTGGATCCTTGTTACCGTATGTTTTGGAAGAAAATGCAACCAGTGTTATTATCACATACTGCTTTGCACTGTGGCCTCACTGAAGCTCATCAGAACTTTAACACTTTACAGGTCAGGATTTTCGCCTGATATGAGGGAATAGCATACAGCAAAGGTAATTTTTTTTTTTTAAACCAACACAGACCAAGAGCAACTCCAACCAAATCAGCAAGAAAACAAATTGCTTAATAAGTTAAGAATGACATACTGCAATAATGCAGATACAGTATATTAGAAAATTACTTTAGTTTTTCCAAGAACCCAGTTGTCAAGGCGGGCTTTTTCCAAGATGGCAGCACAAGTTTCTGGACTGACTGGAGGATCATCATTTGTTTTGTAACAGATGAGGTAATACCTAAAGACAAATATATGATTCTTTATTCCATTAATAGTGAGCAATAGTTGCAAATACATTTAAACCATTTATTTTAAAAATAGAACAGTTACATGAAAGAACACTGAAAAAACCCAAAACAGCATATGAAATAAATTGCTGTGATTTATATGCATTACTGAGAAACTCAGTCAAAACTGGAAGAATGACATATTGCACACCCTGGAGGGTTGATTAATTCCGTATCAACACCAGAATGTGTTTAAAAAGTGTGCAACCCAAGTAGAGTGCACAAGTTCTATGCTGCTCTGGCTCTCAGCAGTCTGTGAAAGTGATTTCAGTGGCAAAATAAGAATATTTTTAAAGCTTTTCTGCCTAAATTATCTCATTCATATCCACAAACATAATAGAAATTTTGTATGTTATGTCATGTGATAGACCATCTACCTTTGAGATAGTTAACATGATGTGAGATGCATCCCAGCTCCTGCTACCTCTTTGGGTTTAGTTTTGCAGACCCTTTTGAAAGATATACGTGCCATTATCCCACTTCATATATAAACATTTAACCTGGCAAAGTCATTACTCAGAATTAATTCTGACTAGGAAAAGAGATTCAAGAATAAAAATTGCCCATAACTTAATCAACTCAAATGCTGGGTAGAAAAGTTCTTGTGTGTTCCAGGACTGTCCCAAATGCTCATTACAAAATGAACAGTACCTATCTTGGTGTTTTTAATTTAGGAAAATTACATGAATCATCTGTGCTTCCTGACAGTACATTCTGGTGTTTTTTTTCTAGTTTTTCAGCCTTTATACACAAAGCTTGAGTTGTACCAGCTTTACACAATGGTAAAATTGTCCTCATGGAATACTAAAAAAAGAGATAATGTTGATTCATGCATTATTACCAATTCTTACAGCTCCTATCTTTTTTTTTTTTTTTTTTTTTACTACACAATGAATTGGCTTATTTTAATTCAAACAAAATAACTTTGCCATTATCTCAGGTCTACCTGTAGCTCTCAGCTATTAAGGGAAAACAAAAAAAGGACAAGGAGATAGATAACAAAAATCCCTTTTTATCTGGGGGCCACATCCTCAGTGCCTCAGTGCTGTTGATCTGCACAGCCTCACTGCAACCAGGGGCATACTCTCTGGAGATCTACCCTGTTACATTCACAGTGTTCCTCTCTTTTACCTAAACAGTGATTTTTTTTTTTAATAAAAAGGTGTGACCAAAAGCCACAGCACATCCTGGTGCAGGGATAACTGCCTTTTCCCATGCAGCACTCTTACAAAACAGTAACAATCCCAGGATTATTCTTTCCAGAAATGGTGCTATAAAAATATCACTTTGACCTTCCTCTCTCTCCTTGTGCACCTGCAGCTGCACTCTGCTGCTAGCTCTTTATTTCTAGTGCACTACTCCTAAGTGCTTCTGTCTGAGAGGGTGCTGCTTGCTTTTTCCAAGTTTTGATGTCCATTCCACAAACCTCAGTTCTGATTGAGGCAAAGACTCAGAGTCTTTACTTGTGATAGAAAAGTACAGATTAAATGGTCAGGATTATTTTTTTGGGGGGGTGGAAGAAAAAGAGATAGTTAAAGGACTTATAAAATCATAATGAGTTCATTACTTTTCTTCTTAACAAGTGACTAATACTAGAAATTGTATTTTAAAAAAAGCTATGCACTTAATTAACTTCTTAGCTCTACATGAGCAATACCAAATTATCATCCTCTCTGCACAGTGCTGAATGTGAGGAGCTAGAAAAACTGTAGTGCCCCTTAGATGCTAATGCTCCGAATTCTCAGCTTTAATTTGAAGCATTACATTTCTGAACCTCAAGTCTTGCAGGAAAACTTGTAGATTATAAGTAAGACAATTTTTACTCAAATGTGCAGAGAGCCTGAAACAATCATCCTGAGATGCATCATCTTCCTCTACCAGTTCAAAACATATCACTAATCTTGTGCCTGAACTACTCTTTGTCACTCAGTTAGTAATTTTTTTTATCACAGAAAATGACTTTGTATTTTTTTCTTTTAAGACCATGCCAAAGATAGTGCTGACGCCTAGCAAACACTAGGCAGCAACGATAGGAAAGTAAAAGGCTTATTCGCATCAACGTTACCGTTTTATGAAGTTAGCGAACAGTATACGGTGTGAGTAACCCTGTCTTCGAATTCTTGCTGTCTCCAGAATTCCTGTGTAACGCAGCTGAACCAACACTTTTTCTTTATCAAACTTGTTTGCCTGCCGATCATTGTTTGGCTTGATGCACCTGACAAAATGAGGCTGGCCAACAACCATTTTGGATAACAAATCCATCAGAGAATACTGCAAGAAAGTAACAAGATAACTGCCACCAGTTATAAAACTTATACATAGGTTGATATATAGCTGAAATTTTATTTCATATGATTAGAATCATGACTTGGTACTTGAAGGTAGATGAAGTAAATGACCCAACAACAATTCTGGCTTTGGTAAGATCTCTAAGTTACTAACATATACTATTTGAGTGAAACACTGACTCCAAAAGCATGTACCAAATTCCACCCAGAACATTCTCACACACTGCCATAATGTCTAACGTATGGTAAAAACTATTCTTAGAGTGATTTGTTTCTTTCGGAGCCTTGTTAGGTTAATTACAGCCCATTTCTTTTTCCTATAGCCACCTATTTGAAGATCCTTATTCACCCAGAGTAAATCATCAGTCTGTGCATAGGAAGTGGAAGAGCAGTAAGCCCATATATACTGCCATCCCTTTGTCAGACTGGAGGAAACAGGCCACCCCAGAAGAGGGGCTGATTAAACTGCTCTGATCTAGCACATCCTGTTCATTGTACTATAGCTGTCCTCCAAAGAGGAAACTTTTGAGAAGGGCAAAACTAGAAGTATACAAAACCACGATTCCAAAGTTGCACTTTTTCTAGCTCACCAGGGTACCATGCAGGCAGAGACGATGTAGTTTGTAGCTCCCCATGCTTACTGAGGACAATCTGACTGTAAACAATCTTGACTGGTGTTTTGTAAAATTGCTTCATAGGAGGATCTTATTAAAACACAAATGAATAGGCTCATTCCTCAAGATTCAACCTGACTCAACAGAAAGAGGTAGCCAGGATGCAATGCTGTTCAGCAGTAGGTTGGATATATGAAACTAGTCTAGGACGTCAAAAGCCATATGTTTCCTATTAAAATGTGCAATTCCATTCTGGACAGATGCTGCACCATGCAGCAAAGTGCTTAATTAGCTCCGTCACTAGTATGCCAATTGAGCACAAACAAGTGGGACACACTAATGGACTTTTTTTTTTTCCTGCTCAGAATGAGGTGGTAGATGCCTTTCCCAACCACCCACTGATTTCTCTGTCTGAGTAAACCAGTGGGACTGAAGCAGAATCTTCATTTAAGAGCATTAGCTAGCATGATGTGAGCAGGAATTTCCACTGCAGAAAATAATAACAGGAAAGTGTAAATATAATTAACTCATTTGAAGCCTCTGATGCTAGATGTACTGGTAATGCACTGAATCACAGACATTAGGTTTGAGTGAGAGTCAATAAATTTTTCCATCTAGAACTTTAAAATACCATGCAGCTTTGGGCCACCATGATACTACCTAGGCCGTAATTATCCTGTGCAGTCCACAAAGCCATGTAACTGTACCTACTAATCAGAGATCTTGATCATCCTGTTCTCTGTCATAGATGTAAATGAACTCTTACAGGTCATGAACATCACCTCAGCCATCTTTATGTTTTTCCTGGGAGAGATAATTAAATAAGAGTTGGAAATTCAGAGCTGAGCCCAAGTGCACCACTGGAGAAATGTGCTCTTCATACTACTTTCTATTGCAGGACCAGCAGCACATCCAGTGCTTGGGAAAGTCAAGAGTATTGCTGAAGGAACTTCAAGGATGGACTTAGAATAGCCTCTGAGCAGTGACCATAAATATCTTTCTTTAGAGCTCCTGTTTCAATTTAACTTTCTCCTCTTGCTTCTTAAACTCTTAAAGAAACACTGTATCACTAATGTCCAACCACCCTTTATCTCTCTTGGTGGAAAAACAATCAAGTGGGAGATTAGTATCAAACATCATACATCATCTTGACAGAAATGTGGCTGTGTAGTCAAGTACAATTAAAGATGAAACATCACAATCTCTAGATATTTGCACTGCACAGGCCACTGTGCCATATATGAACTTCACAAACTCTAAATGGGTCACTGTTGACTCTAAGTCAACAGGTGGATTTCAAAAGGTGAAAGAATAAACACTCATTCTACTCTCGAAAAACTTACTAAAAGATCTGGTTTCTTACCCTGAAATAAGAAGCGACTGTCTGTGTTTTCATGCTGGTTGTCTCTCTTGGATGATGTCCAGTATCTCCTGCTTCGTTCTATAAAGATGAAGAATGAAAATGTCACTTTTTATCTCTGTGGAGTCTGTAGGGCCTTTTCCAATGCCACAACAAAGCAGCCCTCACAAAACACAATTAATTAAAAAAAAAAAGTGTTCTAAACAGAAAAAGTTACAGAATGATAACTAGCACAAATCAGTCACACCAGTACATTACATTACTTTGCTACACAATACACGAATGTTCACACACGGAGAACACAGTTCAATGACAGAGCATCTAAATAACTGTCACAAATAACCTGACAGTGTCTGAGGTCCTGTCTGTTATTTCAACATCCCTGTTATTTTGGTAATTCTCTAAGGAACTTGGCTGTACTCCACACCAATGTTTTACTTTTTCATTTTGCTACAATACAGCTGGGAAATAATATTTTTTCACTTGAAGTTGTCACAAAGTAGCCATAAAGAAGGGAAATGTTAGGTTTTTACCTCACGGAAGGAATATGAATTGCACAACACAAAGATATCCAGCTAAACAGAAAATAGGGGAGAGAGAAAAATCAAGGAAGGGGTTACTCACTTACTTTTAGTACCAATAACTGTATTGTCTTTCTAGTTTAAAGTAGGATTTAATGCAGAACCTCAAAATCCATTTTCTTACCTTTGTATGACTGATTGATTTCTGAGGGGTCCACATTTGGTAACTGATTGTAGTTTTGCTTTTCGTGTGCGCTAGGTTACCTATGAGAAAATGAAAGGAGGCAAGCGACCAAAATGCTTACATCTCAGCTAAACAAAAATCTATGCTGAACCACCTTATTCATGCCCCAGCATAACCATATGACTGTAAAGGTCGTTGACTTTTCTGGAGTACGTCCTCATTTCCCCCTTCACCCTTGGGGTGGAGCAAGCTCTGAAGAAGTAGCATGAAGATTGAACACTGGCTGGATTTTCCTCCTTCAGCACTTATGCCACCTACTAGAGTAAAAAAATAAATAGACTGCTGCAGAATGTAAGAAAAATACATCTTGGACCACCCATGTGATTTTTACCCTAATGACGTTACTCTACTATTCTAGTTCTAAGGCTACACATATATTAGTTAAAAGCAACAATAAGAGCTAGCACCCTTCTCTGACCCCGAGGGCAAGTGACGTATCATAACTCAAGTCTATACAGCTAAACTCTATACCTAACTACTTCTTTAACCTCCTGGTAAAAATAAGGTTCTACTTTTCCACAGAGCTTGTTGGAAACCATTACTGGCCTGTGTCTTCTCTTGAAGTGTTCCTGCGTGTTTATGGGAGACTTCTAGCTGGCATGACCCAAAACTGTCCCAGGAAGGCATGCTACCAAATAGTCAGAATGGGCAATCCTGTGGGATTGTTTCACTGGCCCTGTTCGGTTTATTAGCATGGTCCTCGTCTTATGACTCTAACCTTGGAATTCTTAATCAAGTGATACCTTTATTATGACGACTTAGAGGACTAGGTGCATTGGAGTGGCTTACACAGACACTGGTCTACAGGAATAATGAAAATTTTGCTGAGCTTTCCTTCATGTCACTCTATGTTGATAAACCCCAATCACTGTTGCATGCTGCTACTGCTTCTGCTAATAACACCCCTGGTATCTCACTGCCTTCTGTAATCAATCTGTGCTCAGCTACCATCACTAAGAGTTGGATAAGAGTTGGATAAACAGCTGCAAATATACAGCACGCTGAGCTAATGCATCATGTATAATGATATCAAGTGCTAAACTTCCCTTGGGCTTAGCTGAATATCTCAGAGTGGTAAGAAAAGAGAAGATTATTCACACCTAACTTTAGCTATCTGTAAGTCAGGTGTCTACAGGATCTCTGTTGTAATCCGTGGAGAGAGGCACCTCCAGAGATTTATCCCACCCTAAGAAAAAACCCTGAGGTAGGTGAGATGGGTTGGATTCTGTGTGAACCTCTAAATTTCCATTGATTCTAGATGAGTAAGTTAGATCAGAAATACAGCCTTTAATTTGTTATACTTGGATGGTTTGGGTCAGTTTCCAAAGGCTAGACACAGTGCTTCATGATACTTAATAAGAAGACTAAAACAACCTACAGAGTTATCTTACAAAACATTACGTAAGACTTGTAGTCAGTTGGGACCCTTTGAGACCTGACTTTAGCTCTACAGAAATGACAGTTTAGTATCCTAGCAGATATCAATAAGTCAAAAAGTTCAGGCAAGGACATTAAGTTTAGTGTTTTCCAGGGAACACTGACTTTAAGTAGACCTTCAAGACCAAATTTTCATTCCTCTAGCAAAGCTCCCTTTGTGAAGAATAGAAGCCTTGCCAAACCTCAGATTCTGTAAGCTACAATAACATTTTAGAGATATTTCCATTAGGGTTTTCCAATTCAGCTTTTCTGTTTGCTGCAAGTACAACTCCCATATAGTTGTACAAGAAATAATGTTGTAAAGTACTTATTGTATGGCATCACTGCCATCACACAGGGAATAATACAAAACAACAGCAAACTGGTTTTAAGGAGACTAACCCATCATCCTAAAATGGCAGGTAGGACACTGTGAAAGGGCCAGGTTCAATTTAGGTGCAACTTAGGAGTAATTTCTGCAGAGCCAGTCATATTCCTCCACCCCAATTTATGAACTCCTTGAGGAATTCCTCACTACTAGGACTGCATCAGTTAAGCTATTGTAAAGGCCTAAAACACTGGGGAAACAGAGGTGCGTCTCCTAACTCTTTGAAGCAGACACTAGGAGCCCCAGCCTTGGTTCTCTACTTCTTTAGAGGAAAACAGGCAATTTATACATGCCCTTCCCAGAAATGGCCAGTGACTTACCCGATCCTTTCTGTCCAGTCCTCAACTCAAGGGATGCATTCGATTCCCTGTCTTGCTTCCCTACCCTGAAGAGAGGACCCTGAAAGAAGCCTCTACCACTTCCTTGGCACTTGACCAGACCAATCCCTCCCCTGCAGCTTGAGATGGCTGGGACTCCATTCTGTATAGATTCTAGGGTTGGAAAGTTAAGCCACAAAGTGTATAATGTCATCAACAAGTGGTAATATGAAGCCTAATGGTGGTCATCATGAATGTTAGAGAAGAATAAGAAGATTGCCCCAATAGCAATACCTGTTTTTGTAAGAGGATGGGTTACCAGCTGTCGCGTCAGATTGTTTTCAGATGATCGCAGTAGCAGCACAATATCAGCTGGCAGAGTATCTCTGTTTTTGGCTAGGAATCCACTTGCATTATATAGAACCTGTTTAAAAAGTGCATTTATGCATCTTCTGGGCTTTTGAAAAGTAATTGTAAATTTAAGCACTAAGCACACTTAATGGAATGTGGCTTTTAATAGTATTTGAATATTTAATGTTCTATTAATATTTTCATATTCTCCGAATAAAGGAAGACACACAAATAGTTTTTTGACCATCAGGCTCTCTCTTGCTTACAGTCTTCCTTCTGTTCTCTCTAAGTTCTAAGTTTTCTGAGAACTGCTATGATGCAGATCATTAAAAGCAAATCCAGCATTCTGAAGTAGCTTGAGACATTTATTTTCCTTAATGAAGATACCCTGATATTAGTCTTAGCCAGTGTGGATTTATCACTAGGACAATGTACTGCAGTCCTCCTTTACACCAGTATATATACGAATGCACAATTGGCAATGCACTTGATTTCAATCATATCACACAGGATTAGCCATGTGACTGAACAATTTTTCTGTCCCATTCAGACCATGCTTGACTGGACTTAGCACCTGCCACTTTTCCTAGAGACCTCTGTGTTAATTGTAGAGGTAGTCTGCAAAACCACAAACTGCATAGTGAAACTGGAAATCTCTAAAAATTTCAGGAATGATGTACCTCACTCAAAATATACCATTAAGGCTCTATCTCGATGATGCTGTAAAGGATCCACAAGAAAACATGGCTGGCAAAGAAGGGTAGAAGATACTGACATATTTAATATAGAAAAAAACACACAAAACAACAAAGTTTGTAAAGGAAGAGGTAATACATTGTTCTTCAGTTCCACAGTAAACAGGATTAGGAATGATGAATTTACATCACAGAAATGGAGACACAAGCTAGACAGGGGGAGAAACTTCCTAATGAAAAACCTTGCTGAACACTGGAAAGGTCTGATGGGGCACAGGTGGAATCTTCCTATATCAGGACTAGTACAGGAAGAGCTGGCTCTCCACTCCTCAGCAGTAAGTATGCTGTACTGGTATACTGTAATTCAGCTGGAGATGAAGTTTAGAGGAGCTGCTGCAGGCCTTTTGTAGCTGGCTGTCTTACACAAAGGGCAAGTTATCTTCCATCAGCTGATGGGCAATACGGTGCCTCTTTCTAGGCCAGCTGCTCCAGCACTGTTTCCTATGAGACAGCAAAGCTCACTCTATACCCTTTGAAAGAGCTCAAGAGGAGGTGGGACATCTTGCTTTCACAAGGCAAGGTTTAGGTGACCAGTGGCATCTTGCTGCAGAGCAACAGCAACTCCCCCTGAGTCTGAAAAGCATGTGCAGCAAGCCACCTTGTACAGGAGGGCAAGATGCTCCTCATGAAATTAAGCAGAAAGCAGTGCCTGAGCTATCCATCTGGCTGATTACAAAGTACAAAACTAAGTAAGGCTGATGGGGCAGTATAAAGAATAGAGCTGGATCCTGATTCAGAGCAGTGGGAAAAAAGCACACACAGGACTTTGAGGACCTAAGGGGAAGAGCACTGAGTTGCATAATAGTTATATTTTGGTCCTTTTATAATACAGTCATTTACCTGGTGACATTTGAGAAAAATACACTCCTGCTATTACTTTTTCTTTTTTTTATGAGGGAAAATAACTTTTCGATTTGCTTTTAATGTGTAGGGCACTGCCAAAATTTCCATGTCAGGTATGAATAGATGAAGGCTGAGAACCAAACCAGCTGACATCTATTTCCTACCAGCACTACCATTTCACAATCCCCAACTAATATCATTAGATATCTTACCTTTCCTGCATAATGATAAATCCCAAAGGTTAGATCTACTCTTTTGGGTCTCCAAAAATATTTTGACTTCAAATTATCTTCAAATTTTTCTGAAAGGAAACACATATCTTCCTGGAGTTACTGCACAGTAATTGTGTTCTAAAGCTGTATCTCTGTAAGGATATTGCCTGACTTCTCAGACAACACAGAGGCACAAAACAGTGTCTGATGTTTTTAAGTACAAAGGTACCATAATGGTCTTGTAACAAAATGCACTGGGTAGAGAATATGGGAGCTCTTGGATCAGCTACTTACTTTGTACCCATTGAAATAATGAAGTTAATTCTTCCTAAGAATTCCTTGGGGAATTGTAAGGAAACATTTAACAACTGACTGATCTGTACTGTAGACTAAAATGTATGAGTATAGAAAGATAACAAGCTCATATAATTTAGTATGGGTATTGCTACTAGGTTATTGTTATTAGGTTTTGTGATTGGGCGTTGGTCAAAACTCTCATCTGACACTTTGCAGATTCAAAAATGAGTAAACCAAGGATTTATGTGCACAGAAACCCCACTGAAACAATTACATCAACTGTAACTGCAATTACTCAGAGCACTGAAATATTCAGGATCTGAATTAAAACCTATTCAGGGGTTTTAATTCTAATTTCTGCATAAGAAAAAACAGGAAGCATAATTTGCTGAAAGGCAATGAGGCAGGTTTGCAGTCACTGCCCTTAAAAGTACTAAAATTCTTGTTCAGATACAGGTCATCATCAGAAAATCTCAGAGCTGAACATGACTGAACATTGAAAACAGTGGTCTTGGAATATGAACCTAGAGTTTTAACTCTGTTTGATCTTTATCTTTCAAGCCTTGCAGCTAAGAATTCTTAAAGGTGGAAGAACTAAAAACCTGAATTAGCAGCCTAGGTTCATTTGTGCTCTGGATATTTCTCTATCTACTTCAAAGACGCATCCATCCATGCTTGCATGCCTCCCTCAAACATACTGTGAAACTGGAATGTGGGCCTGCTAAAAACATAATTAGTATATAGCCTAAACAGGACACATCAAACAGAAATCTAGCAGGAATACATCCTGCAGAACTAGGAAAAAAAAACATGAACTTACCTACAAGTGTCTGATCTGTTGCTTGTGGGAATCGACTTTCCTCATCCAGCAGGGACAATAAACCCATTGGTTTCTGCAGGAACATATCCAAGAGGGGCCTGTTGTCCTCATATTCTATAACTCTAGCATCAACACCTTCATACAGGTATTCATTCTGTAACAGCCAACAGAAGGCATGCTTTATGATACAGAACCACTTCAGAAAATAATTCACAATCTGTCAATAGTAGCAAATTACACTGAAAAAGTATTCCCTGTGGCAAAAGACATCCAAGGCTTTGCAGGAACAAATGTCAGCTGGGATGTATCACCCTGTCAGTCTATAGATTTTAATTTGCCTTTGCATATGCAGGCGCTACCTATGGCATATCTGGTAAAGATACTTTCCAGGAATATGCAAGAATTAAAGAAACACAGTTGAAGAAGATATGAAGTATAGTGTTTGCACTATTTAATTCCCTCAGCTGCAACATATGAAATATTTCTTAATCATTTAGAGCTACACTTACATTCAAAATTCATTGCTCAGATCTATATGACATACAATGGCCAAGATTTACAAAAGTGACTACAGATTATAGGCGCCTCACTTGTTTGATCTCCCTCTTCAAACACCTGGAAAAGCTCTTATGTGGAGAAGAATGGTGCACATGCTTTCTAACAATTAAAGAAAGATGTACATACTTTCCAAAAATGAAATAAATAGTCTCAGATCGGCCCCTACAACATTTTCACTCCATTCAGTAAGATTAAAAAACAGCAGGAAAGCTAGTAGGTGGTTTTTTTGTGGTTTTTTTTGTTTGGTTGCTTGGGTTGGTTTTTTTCCTTTTGAAGACTGCAAATATCTTTGAATTCCTACAAGGCAGAGAAAAGCCTGGTAACAAATGCTGTGTCCACACTGTGTTGCAATGGTTTTATCTTTAAAACAGCTTAAATTATAGCTAAAGAATACAAGAATTACTTTCTTCAATCCTTCAGCAAGGCCAAGGACAGCCATAGGTTTACCAAGGGATGCCCTAGGGACTGCTACCCCTACGTTATTTTTGCCATAGTGCAATAGCAGTTATCCTCTGCACAAAGCTCCCATAGATACCAGGGCTGCCTTCAGTCCTGTGCAGGTTATATTATGAAACACCTGATTGAGCCTTTTGATCTACTTTAAAAATAATTCCTCTTCCAAAGGATAGGACTTCATGAAAGTATTATATTAATGTGTAGTGCAAACATCACAGTTGTGCTATCTTGAATTCATTGTGAGAAGTATCATAAACATGAATGATGGCTAATATTAATGAATTCAAAGACCTCTAACCCTGAAAGACCTCTCTGTATGTGTCATTCACTTATGTCTGAATGAGTGAAGAAGGTGTTTCCAAAAGGAGTTAACTGCCTTATACAATGGAAAAGCATGTTATTAGACTTCGTATCTCTTAACCTCTAAGCCAGAAACAGCAACATTAATAAAATCCATAGCACTGTTCTCGAAATACAAGCCTAATAAATAGATCTGCTGATCTTTTTGAAAGAGACCATATAGAGAGAATATATACCTAAACCCCTCCAGTGTCTAGCAGTATTCAGATGTCTTTTCGTCAATTCTCCTGGATAAACAGGAGGACCTTAAAAAGGCCAGGAGGATTGGCCAGGTTAATAAATGGTTAGAATGGTGGTGTCATAGTCAGGGGTTCGGGTACCTTGAACATGGGACTCAATTTAGTAGGCCAGGTCTACTGGGGGCTGGTGGAGTTGGTCTGACAAAAAGGGGAAGAGTGGATTTGGTAGGAGGCTTGCCAGATTGATCAAGGAAGCTTTAAACTAGATGTGTTGGGGGAGGGGGGTGTTATTGCATCCCAACACACCCAGTCACTTGCCAGCACCTATAATAAATGTTCGGAGAATGTAGAGATATTCCAGCTGCTCATGCCAATGAGCCGCCTTCATTTGGAGCTCGGCTCACATGCCCCTATACAAATGCCCATACCATGGGGAGCAAATAAGAGGAATTAGAGATGTGTGCACATCTACGGTAGTATGATATAATAGGCATCACGGAAACATGGTGGGATGGCTCCTATGATTGGTGTGCTGGAACGGAAGGTTACAGGCTCTTTAGAAAAGACAGGCCCAGAAGGCAGGGAGGGGGAGTTGCTACTTATGTTAGGGATAGGCTGGAGAGTATGAAACTCTGTCTGGGGACAGATGAGCAGTCGACAGAGACTTTGTGGGTCAGGGTTAAAGGGAGAACAGCAATGGGGGACATTATTATCGGGATCTGTTACAGACCACCTGACCAAGAGGATTCAGTGGATGAAGCACTTTATAGACAGATAGGAACAGCCTCATGCTCACAGGCCTTTGTTCTCATGGGCGACTTCAACCACCCTGATATCTGTTGGAGGGATGGTACAGTCTGGCACAAGAACTTCAGGAAGTTCCTTGACTGTGTTGAAGACAGCTTCCATCTGCAAGTAATAGAGGAGCCAACAAGGAGAGGTGCCATGCTTGACCTCGTGCTCACTAACAGGGAGGGGCTGGTTGGAAATGTGACACTCCAGGGCAGCCTTGATTGCAGCGATCATGAGATGATCGAATTCAAGATCCTCAGGACAGTGAGAAGAGCGTGCAG
>JANRGW010026773.1:0-38018 GCA_024733675.1 Psilopsiagon aymara | reverse complement strand
CCACCAGGGATGGAGCATTCACAGCTTCCCTGGGCAACCCATTCCAGTGCCTCACCACCCTTACAGTAAAGAATTTCGTCCTTATACCCAATCTAAACTTCCTCTGTTTAAGTTTGAATCTGTTACCCCTTGTCCTATCACGACAGTCCCAAAGGAAGAGTCCCTCCTCAGCATCCCTGTGGGCACCCTTCAGATACTGGAAGGCTGCTATGAGGTCTCCACGCAGCCTTCTCTTCTCCAGGCTGAACAGCCAAGGTACCCAAACCATTGACTATAGCACCACCCTTCTCATCATCTATCATCTTCCCCTCGCAAAAGATCTGTAATGTCATACTAATTTCGTACAGGGAGAAAGGGGTAAACTATATGTTGTGAAAATCAGAAGTTCAGTTTTTCCTCATCTGCTCATCAAGAAAATAACCACTCTGACTTCACTGCAGCAGGACATGTGCAGGAGAGAAAACTGCTCCTACTAGATGATGACACTACAGACTTCTGCATTAATATAGGTCTGGCCAAAATGTCCTCTATTAGAAGATCTAGAAACAAGTAAAGGCAGACTCAATGAACAAGATGGAAGACCCATTAAAAAAGAGAAGAAATATTAAGACAAAATTTGGGAGTGCAGGAATAGGGCTAGGAAAGCCAAGCCAAGTCCATCACCTACAAAAAGGCAACTAGGGAAAGAGTGTGTGTGTTGCTGAATGCAAGGATGCCACAGAAAAGAGAAGGCTGCATGGAGACCCCTTAGCAGCCTTCCAGTATCTGAATGAGGCCTACAAGGATGTTGGAGAGGGACTTTTCATCAGGGACTGTAGTGATAGGGAAAGGGGTATTGGGTTTAAACTTATATAAGGGAGATTCAGGTTAGATGCAAGGAAGAAGTTCTTTGTGAGGGTGGTGAAGCACTGGAATGGATTGCCCAAAGAAGTGGTAAACGCTGCATCTGGCAGCATCCAAGGCCAGGCTGGACAGAGCCTTAGGCAATATGGTCTAGGGTGATGTGTCCCAGCCCATGTCAGAGGATTGGAACTAGATGATCTTAAGGTCCTTTCCAACCCTAACTGTTCTGTGATTATGATTCTATAATACTAGATGCCTTCTTTGCCGTGGTATTGACTGACACCAGGTCCCTGAGACTAGAGGGAAAGTCTGGACCAACGAAGACTTAACCTGCATGAGGGAGGATCAAGCTAGGGATCATTTGAGCAAAGTTGACATATGAAAGTCCATGGGACCCGATCAGTGCCTAGATTTGACAGGAATAAATAACAGTGCTGCAGTATGCGCTATTTCTGTTATCCAGTTGTTAGAAAAAGCAGTAGCCAGGTGCTCTTTTTAATGTGAATTTATGCACTTTGGAAAGAAGATATCTAAGAAATTATAGTAGTTCAGACTAATTTCTCTCTGACTTTTTGATGGTATTAAACAGAAGGAAAAAAGTGTGACTGAGAATCTTCCATATAAATCTGTAAAAACTATTGCAAGATCTTAGACTGCAAGACATCATTTCCTGAAATAATTAGAAACAGAATAAAACATTGATCCATATAAAAAAACCCTATTCATTTTACAAACAGATGTATACACCTCTAGACTGACACATGCATGTACACATCTCCACACACAGACACATTCCAAACTTGTATCTGACTCGCCCCTAATACAAGCAGTGACTAACACTATCAAAATACTTATTTTCTACTAATAATTAAATTAATAATTAGAATTAGTATTTTCACCTATGTATCAAAACTCCCAATAATTTCAATAACACAGAAAGTTTGAATGTGGACTGTCCCGCTCATAAAGAATTCTGGAATATTTCTATTTTCAGCAAGATTATGATTTTTTTTTTACCTGAACATGTATTTCTTCAAATAACAATATTGAATAATGACTTAAAAATGGTTAATTTAATTCTCATGGAATTATTTACAAAGCTAAGATTATCTTTTTTGAGGTTTTTCACTATCCTCTTGAATTTCATAAGCTCTTATAATTACAACTCTATTCTTTTCCTCTGTTTTAAATAAAATTATTTACATTAAATCCACCATTATTTAGCTTAGATGATCTAGGTCCTGAATAAGAACAAGATAATTGTGAGATTTTATTTTTTTAATAATGGAATTTCAGTGTTCATTAAGCTTGTTAGCAAGGTATTATGAACACTGCACTTCAAAAATTATGTTACCCCTCATTTTTTTACTGTAGAATCATACGTTACATCACTCATGATATTTCTCAAGAAAACAACATTGCATTTGTTTCAAGTCAGCTATCACTGTATTAATGTTGCTTAGATACTGTAAATTTCATGTTTAATGCAGTTTATGCAGGCATTTTACTTGCCAATCGCAAGAACTACATCACAGAATACATAATCAGAAAACAGTTGCTATAATCGGCAATTTACAACTATTATGGAGAAGGAATGATGTAATTTCTTGAGACAAGGTTTTATATGTTCAGCAACATCAAAGCCTTATCAAACTACCAACACATACCTGTTCCCAGGCAAAGACATGTTGATTGAAGTAGAACTGAATTTGTTCATTGGCAATGTTGATACAGAGTTGTTCAAAAGAATTTTTTTTGAAATTCTCAAAGCCAAAGATATCAAGAATTCCAATGTTCAAACCATCATCGTTTCCACTGCAATGATTAAATAAACTTTCTATTGTTTTATCTTTATTTTACACTGAATAGCTCCTTTAGTATTTCACAAAAGGAAATAACAGGCCAAATCCAGAAGCCAGTTAAACAGGATAATTTTTGCTAGAACAGATACCCCTTAAAGTAACGATTGATTTTTGTTTGAAATAGAATAAATGCACATCAACTGAAAAATGAGTGTATTTGGAGACCAGATACACTGAATCACAGGTCTGAGTCAACTGATTGGTGTATAGCAGGTTTACAATTTTACTTTAAAGTTAACATTTGCTAGTTATTATTCTATTGTAAAAAGCTGAGTACAGTACTGAAACAATAGACAGTTCTTTTTGTTTCTCATGTAATAAGAGGCTTTACTCACCAGCATCTTTGAAATTAAAGATTGCTGTCATTAAATATTATTTCTCCCTATTATTTGTTCACAACAATTAGACCCACTAATTTCAATATTAAAGGTAAAAAAATGAAATGGCTAGACCTTTCATGCATCTAAATAGCTACTTGAAGTACTGGAGTGTGATATTAATCTAAATGACCAATTAAGTTCCACAGAAGTACCAGTAGTAAAAACATTGATTTGAAATTTTAGCTAAGGTATTCTGGGAGATACACGGTCATTTCTGCAACTGGAAGAAAGTGCTAATTTTGTGTTTACTTCCTGAAACAAAAAAAAATCAAGAGGACATAATTTTACATAAAAATGAAATTGACATTGGTGGGTTTTCCCTAGCTAAATTAAAAAAATAAATAACAGTCTGCCTATAAAACCCATTTGAGGGGCTATCTGTAAGCAGTATTTCATTAAGGAAAGTAGATATGAAGAACCAGCCTCAAGATACTCATGAACAGCAGTTGAACCTTTTTGTGAAGTCCATCTCAAAAATGGAAGTATTTAATTGTTGAGGGACCAATAGTATTTGGTGATTTTGACCTGAATTTGGTTAGTATTTTATCTGCCTATTAATTACTTTTTTGGTGAATACACTGCTAACATTTGTCTGTCTTGCTCCTTCTCAGAGCAAATTATATAAATATAGAAAATACAAATTATTTTAATACCACAAAAACAAAGCAGATTTCTGGGTGGTTTTTTTGGTTTTGTTTTTTTTTTTTTTTTTTTTCTATAGTGACTATATCATATCAAACCTCCTTCCTCCTCACCAGCATAATAAGTATCCAATTGGAAAAGGGCCCTGTAACAGTTATGTGAGAGAGAGACATAGGAATGATTTTTATCCTATCGCTTACTGATTAAAGTTCTATTTCTTGATGCTCTGCTGCAACCAAATATTTGAAAGTTTCAACAAATGTTAGGATTGCAGTCTTGACTGCAAAACAAAGCCACTTATAATTGATATTCCTCTTCAGGTAGTTGTAAGTTTGCCTATTTCCACTGCTACTAGCAGCCATAGAGGGCTCTGACCAATAGGATCTTCAATGCAAGCCACAGAATGCTATACTCTCTGTGCTTAAAATGTCACCTGTAAGGGTATAGAGTGGACATTAATTTCAGTAAATGTGTTTGGAAACTACTCTTCACACATATATGAAACCACACTCATAACAGCAACAGAAGCAATGGCATCATGCAAATGACAACAAAATTTCACCTATGTAATCAACAGGTGAATGTCAAAAGTTGACCCCTAAAAAGTATAAATTAAAAAGTAGTTAATATGTAATTTATGAAGGGTTAAATGAGTAAAGGTCAAACAGGAAAACACCAGATGCCTGTGTTATCCATATCTACTGTATTTTCACTATGTAGTCTGAAAAAGTGTGTGAGGATACTAAATGCTCTAGTGTAGATGACATTATTCCCACAGAAAATCTGTCTTTACTCTTGAAAAGCTTCTTTTACCTTAAATGTTTGTCAGGTTTGAGTAAAGTGTTGATGCGATTGACTATCCAGCTAAAGAGGCGCCCATACAGTGCTTTGGCCATGGCATCTCTGACATCAGTGGCTTTTTCCACAGTGTTGGGACGAATAATTGTTTCTCCTCGAGTCACTACACAGTGAGAGGTGAGGGCCTCTTGTAGTTCATCTGCCTGAATACACAGCAAAGATGCACCTAGAAAGGAAGGTCAGAAGCATAGCTCAGAAGCAGATTTTTGAAGTAAAGATGTGCATTTTTTGCAATCAAAGCTGCAAGTTGAACGTATGATAAGAGCCAAATCAAAGTCTTGAACTAAGACTAAAGAGGTTTGTGCCAAACAGGTGTCAGTATCTAATTTATTCACCAAACTTCTTAGCTTCCACGGCAGTCAATGAGTAAATGATTCAAAGCAGAAGCCTTTAGCTTCTAAAGTGCTTTACCAAGAAGGCTATTTCTCCAAACTTTCTACAGTGAAATGCTAGGGAATCCAGGTGACTGTATCAAAGAGTATGTAAGCTATGAGATGTGAATATCTCTCTCAGTTATAATCTATCCACATAAGTCACTGCTTCCCTCCTTTTGAGCCAAAAAAGAGGTACTTCTTTCCCATTTCTACAGTATCTTTCTGCCTGTATTTCTTCAGGAAAATGCGTAAGAAGATACTGTGAAGATTTCTTTTATCTCCCCACCTATAATTACTGAGAAAAAGTAGCAACTTTCTTGAGAATCTTTGACCCTTTCCTTCCTCTGCCTCCTGGCAGCCTATAACATAAGGCATCCCTTCCAAAGAATTAGTAATCCATATTTCAACACACAGATGTGGGGAGCAAGCAATGAGTAATGTGAGAAAGAAACTGGGAAAAAACTATTCAATGTGTTAACGACGTTCTCCATCAAATGTTCAAATAACCTTGGAAAAACTCTAAGGATTTTATTTTCAGGCATTTGCAGTATTAGACATGTTACCTGAATGCCAGTGAACTGGTTAGTCAACTGAGGTGCATAACATGGAAAAATTTTTCATTTTTTATTTGCAATCATGTGGTCTTAGAACTATCTATCTTCAGCATTTAATTATTCTTGTAAAATTTCCAAGTGAATACAGTTTTCACTGATAACTTGCTCACGAGAAAAGAAATCTGCTATCAAGAGTAAAGGAAAATCATCTTAAATCAAGAAAAACCACTCACAATTCTCAAGGGCTACTGGATTGGAAATGTTGCTCTTGTCAATCATATGTTCAGATACTACTGCAGAAAATTCAATGTTACCCACATTTAAAATGGCAGCCAGGACACTGTACACACTTCCAAGTTCCTGAAAAGTATATTAAAAAAGATGTAATACTTAATAGCCAGATAGATTTATCACTTTGGTTTGTGTGATGGGCATGTGCATGTGCTCTTCCTGTTGTCTGCCACATGCCCACTACTTTTAGGAATACTTTCTTAGCAGATATATTTCTTTGCCTGTTCTGTACTCAGCATAGTCTTTCAAGTGTAATACACCCAAAGAGGGCAAGACAAACTACAGCCTAATCTCTCTTCCATACTTGTCAACAGGACAGGATTGATACTGAGCAGTGAAAGCACAAAACAGTGGTGACCACAACCCTTTTACCCAGAAAGAATTCGGAGGTTATTTATAGCAACCCTTTACTGTGCCTGCAGGCACAAGCATGTCTAAGAATGTTATACCTAAATCAACAAAACCATAAAAAAATCTGCATCTATGCTTCTTGGACCATGGAAGCAAAGGTACCTGAAAAATAGGTTTGCAATGGCTCCCATTGACGATTAGAAAAAGTTTCACTGGGAGAAGAGTGAGACCTCACACCCCTGATTTGACAAAGCACCTTACCCTGCAAAATGCCAGTTAAGAACTGTGTGTTCACCAAAGAAATTAAGCATGGACTTTACCTGAACATATTTAAATTTCAAATGATTTAGTAGGTTCTGAAGAGGGATTATGCCTCGCAAAAAGACAAATATCCATCTGGACACTGAAGTGATACATACAGTAAATGACCTTAAATACTTACGTATGACAAATAAAATAAAATCAGATTTGCAAGTATTGAAACAATGCTTTCATTTCACGTTTGACTTAGATTTGAACTGTGAATTTTCATCTGTACTGCTAATGTTTCTCAGTATACTTGACGATCTCTTGAATATTTTCTACTCAGAAATACTGAGTTCCTGGAAAGGAGACTCTGTTTTAAGCTAAGAATCTCTGACACTATATGTTTCGAGGCATGCATTAATAGCATATTTTACATATAGCAGGTTTATAAGTTTTATAGTAGTTTTATATGAAGCAGTTTTTAAAAGTATAATTGGTATTTTATAATGATGGACTTCTTACAGCATTTTATTCCTTACATTCAGTAGTTTGTTGGTACCCTTCTCAGGCATCATTTACTCAGATAAAATCCTTAATTGCTCTAGAACACTTGAGCTTGTTTTCAACACTTTCAGAAATTAATCTAGCAGTTAATAAATTAATTATTCCTGTGACAGCAAGGCAAACTAGAAAAACTCACTCTAAAACATTATGCTTAGGATAATTGGTATGTGGTTTACCTAGGTTTTAAGCAATCATTTTCATTTTAAGCTTAAGGACATAGATGAAATGCAAAGAAATGCATAGCTTAACTTCTGCCATTATGCTGTACAGTGTGTATTGCTGCTGACATTTTTGCGCCCTTTTCCAGGGTGTTTGAAATCTGGCTTCATCTGTTTCATAGAGTGTGATTATTTTTCACCTCAAGCAGTCCTTTCTTATTAATTTTTCCATGCAGCCTGAAATAAACCAGTGTGATTTTAAAACAGGGAGAACAAACAGTAGTTACTATTAAAGCCTGCCAGTCAGTTAAAAAGTTTTTCAAAGAAATCAAGCCATGTTTAGGTCTCAGTTTTAACTGGAGTGCAGAGGATATTCTGTCCAATGTATTCTGCTAATAAAACATGGAACATGCTTATACAGAACCTCCTTTGCGCACTGATGTGAATGTCAAATCTGAAGGCTGCATTACTAAACAGTGAGAGAAGGAAATCATTGCATTGCAGTATTTTTTTCTCGCTGAAAACAAACAGTCTCTGCACATGTACCCTGTATTAGAATGCCAGTGGGGAAAGGTGACTTCTCTATTCCTTCACTTGCAAACACAACCTCAGACACGTTAATTCACCCTGTGGAGAATCTAAGACAGGCTAAGATGGATGGGGCTCACATGTAACCACAGTTAGATTGCCTGTGATACTCAACCTGCTTCTGAAAGTGTGGGGGTTCTACTGGTGGGTAATTATTTACAGATTCAGCTCACGGTGGCTTGCTGAGTTAATCAAGTAAAGATCCATGCTAGAACTGCACAATGCAGCCAGTGACCTAGTTCTAACTAGATCTTCAATATATAGGAAGGTCTCTTTTGGATGGTCAGGGCTATTGTTTCCATCCATCCAAGTGAAAAAAGAATTGGGAACAAAACCAGGCTTGCTGGTTTTCATGGTATAAATTAGGACTTATCAAGGTCTCCAGTGCTGTGACAAAATTGCTATCAGTGCTGAACTGTGCGTCCTTCTGGATGCTGCTTCTGGAAAGGTGAAAGTGCGGATATGAAAAGATGTGTTAGTATAGGTATGAAATTACTAAGTACAGTTGCGACTAATCATGTAAAGGAGAAAGAGACTGTGAACGCCACTGCTACTACAACTTAATGCAAAATTAGTATGGAGGAACAGAATAGATGAATAAATCTGTTCTGCTAGCTACTCAAATATTTACATAGAGGGAAGCCATAAATATTCTACTGGAGTAATTTTCTGTGAAAGAGTCCTTACAGCAGACAGTTTTGTCAAAGAAATTAAAACACATATCCATTCTGCAGCACTAGTGCTGTGTTTTACAGACTATCATTTGTGGTAAATAAAGTCAGTGGTAACCTCTATCTGCGATGCATCACTTTCCCTAAGAAAGAACTAGGGTGCAGGATGGGGTTTCCTTCCATTGCATTCTACTTTATAAACCCAGAGGCTTGTTTTTATTTTAATTATACCAAAGACAGCCTGAGGAGAGGAGCTTAATGGCCAGCAGAGCAATGACGTGAGATAATAAAGAAAGAATGGGTTCAGTTAATGTTTAGTGATGAGATTCATTCCAAAGGGATGTAAAAGCTTCATTCAACTTTACCTGTGGAGTTGTGAAAATGTATTGAGTTCATCAAAACTCAGATCAACCCAATGAATTTTTAGAACTCACACCATGGATTTCATCTTCAAACAGAGATGAGACTCATATTCACAGGCCTAAAATTATAGGCTAATAAAGAGTTACAGCGTCATTTTCTATGCATTTAATTTGCAAAAGCCTTTTTTTCCTCAATTACTCAGCGGTGCTGTGTTCACTAATTTCAAAGTCTTGTTGACTAATACCATTTTATCAGACTATCAATGCCTTGAAACCTTAAAAATTTAAATGTGGCAATATAACAGTAAGTTGACCATGCAATATCCTAAACAATAAACACACCATTGCTAAAGGAAGAAAACAACAAGGGAGATTATTGGAATGCTTTATATAAGCTTTTCCTGATTAAGGTAGCTGTGAAAGTTCATCCCAAAAAGGGTTATCATCACTCACCTCCAGTGTAAAACCTATGACTTTGAAGCACTGTTCAATTAATTCAAACTGCGACTTATAAAAGCTATTGTTCATGAAATCGTGCACTATTCTGAAATGATCATTTTGCAGATATCTGAAAGAGTTGATGGATACAGAGTTAAAATATAAATGAGCTTAAGATTCAATACTGCATTTCTTAGTAATCAATTTATGTAAAAATAAACTGCATTACCTGGGAGGTCTATATTCAGGCAGTTTATAATGTGCGAGTTTTTTCTTTTCTGCCAGACCAGCATAAATATAATAAAAAATATGGAAATTTCTCTCTCCTCTGAAACAATAGAAACAACAAACTGGTTTAGTAATGTAACCAGGTTAGATTTACTGATGACATGCATGCTACTATTAAATGTTATTCTAATAATAGGCAAGCCTCATTCAAACTGACAGAACACTCTGAAAGAAGCCTTATTACATAAATTCCTGTGAAGTGAACACCCTTTGTGTGCCTCTGTGCATTTGTTCTGAAGCTGCCAGGGTGGCTGCTCAGTGCTACAACCAGCTAAATGCTGCTCTACCTTTGATGCAATTGGGAGGTGATGGATGAGATCTTGCAATTTGCTCACTCACCTGTATTAAATGGGCTGCCCAACCTCCAGCTATTTAATAAAAATCTTTTAACCATAGGAGAACTATACATTCCTGATTCACTGAATTCAGTATGTTTGCTGTGTCCTTTAGCCTTGAACCAAGAAAGCACAGAAGCAGACATTCAGCAAATGGCCTCATTACTTGGCATGCTTTGCCTAAAATATAGGTGCCCAAACCCAGAAGAGAAGCTTTATTGCACATCCAAGGTTCCAGTGCACCTTATGAAGAAGAACTGGATGCTTAGGTGGGAATTTGACACCACCACTGAACCCTGAGATAGTCAAGTCAGTCACTATGAAATGGAAAAAAAGGAATTGTGTTCAAACCCCTGCTTTCTGCATCAGCTGATACACACACCTCAGGAGCACCAATACATGCTTCTGTGAAACAGGATCACAGCCTGGTGCACTCCTGTCTGTGTGGGGTGCCTAGATCAGAGGCAGATTAGTTTCTATATTTTACTGTGGACAGTCAGCAGTAGAGAACAAGATCAATTTAAGGCAGATCCCTTATCTTCCCATTCAGAGTCAGTCCCTCAGTACCCCCTTATGGTTACATAAGGTTGCATAGCCATGCTTTGCACAATCTGAAACCTCACAATGTCCTGATGTTTCGTGTACTCTCTTGGGAAGGTAGGAGAACCTGCAGGTTCAAAATCTCTTGGCCTGAAGTGAGTAGAACTTGAGTCTCCCATTTTCTGAGTAATCAGTCACTGGGCTTTCTGCAAAAAGTCATTCCTAGCTGTCCATGTGAGCTTGGGACTCATGCTCTTGCAGAAGAGCAGAATAGGCATGAACAGCTCCAAGTGCCCTTGGAAGTTTATGACACAAAATATTGGAGTGACTCTCATGCTGAACACTTCAGTGGCATTTTCTTGTGATTTCAGGCATCTAAACACCTACCTAAATAGCATCTGAGGCATGTAAATGCTTTGCTGACTTCCTGTCTCAGCATGTGGCTAAATATAAATTGACAGCCAAAGAATAAACCCATGAAAATTTATGAAAACAGTGGCATTTTAAGGAAAAAGCTCATTTTGTCCTGAAAAAGAAGTATCTGTGCTTATGTTCAACTCTGGGAAAACCAACCATTTAGTAAAACTGCTTTTAATTTTAAATTGTTTGTTGAATTATTTCAAGTGATAATCTGATGTTCTTCATGTCACAGCCCTACAACAGGCAACAAGATCATGAAGAACTACAAAATGAGTAAAAATGAGTAAGTGATCAGCAAAGGGAAAAATTTAAATCACTGACAACATTCTTTGTCTCAAAGTTTTTTTCTTTTATTATTATGGCAGAAATGGAGTTGCTGAAGTGTTTTTACCTGGTTGTGCTACGTAACAGGATAGAAAATACATGTCAATAATTTAAATTAATTAGAAATGCCATGTAAGTTTTCTGTCATTTTATATTATGAGATACACACATGACAGAGATGGGTCTGTTCTGCTTTTGGTTCATAACCCTTAATAATCAGATCCTACTAGATGCCCCAAAATGGAAAATGAGCACTTTGCAAACAAAGCTAAAATACTAGAGGAAATGCAGAGGAATTAAATCCAAGTAATATACATAGCACATTACTCAAACCTCCACAAAGAAAGGTATAACTGAAACTATTAGAAACCTTTTAGAACCCTAGAATCCTAGAGTAGTTAGGGTTGGAAAGGACCTTAAGATCACCCAGTTCTAACCTCTCCTGCCATGGGCATGGATGCCTCACACTAAGCCATGTCACCCAAGGCTCTGTCCAACCTGTCCTTGAACACCTCCAGGGATGGAGCATTCACAACTTCCCTGGGCAACCCATTCCAGTGCCTCACCACCCTTACAGTAAAGAACTTCCTCTTTATAATCAATCTAAACTTCTCCTGTTTAACTTTGAACCCGTTACCCCTTGTCCTATTACTACAGTCCCTAATGAAGAGTCCCTCCCCAGCATCCTTACAGCCCCCCCTTCACATACTGGAAGGCTGCTATGGGGTCTCTATGTAGCCTTCTCTTCTCCTTTTAATTCTTTACACATTACAATACACTTTATATATCACATTTGCATTTTTATGAGATTGGCTTAAATAACCTAGGAGGCAGAGGAAAAATCAGAAGCAGTTTTCAGCTGCCTTACAGATTTATAAGCTATTCATGTATCATTTATAAGAAAAAATCCCAGTACCTTATCCATCTTCGTGTTTTGATCCAAGATAATTTCCTACATTGTAATTCTACTCTGTGGCTCTCAAACTAGGTCAAATATAATTTTTTTGTAACCCCCCCAAATTAGGCCAAATGTTTTTATACTTACACTGCCTGGTGGACAACTCTGGATTTTTCAAGTAGATACTCTGAAATCTGAGCTCCCACTACAGTGCCACCACAAGTGAATTTCATTTCCAAATACTTTCCAAATCTGCTTGAGTTATCATTGATGATAGTGCCCGCATTCCCAAATGCTTCTACGAGGTTATTCACTTGGAGGATCTTCTCCTGTAGAGTCCTGTTATTAGCCTGGATATGGAAAAGACAACGCTTAAAATTGTCAGTAATCATTCAAATACATTCATTCTTATTTCTTTTCTTTTGTAGTTGGTATTGTGAAGTGTGACATCACTAAGGAAGCCATTTCCATGTGAATCGTATGTAAATACAGGCATGCTTAAATCATGAAACCTGCCAGAATATTGCAATCTGCAGAACTAAGGGCTGGCTGGAAGAGATAACACACACAACGATAATGACAACATCAGAAGTAATCAATTTCTGTGGCCCAGCACTCTGAGATGGCCGGCTTGCTTTTAGGATCCTTGTTAGCAACTGCCTACTGCTGCATTGAACCATACTAATAAAACAGATTGCTTGCATCTCACCGGGGACATGCAAAAATGCCATTTTATTTTGAAAACTATGTGGTCACTTCCCAGAATGACCATTTTCCAATGACAGCAATTTGGTTGTGGAAGGAGGTGAAAAGCTAGAAGCAGGTTTTATTTGGTATAGTTTGGGTGATTTGAAGACACTCAGTTCAACAACGGCAGACTAAGCCACAGCCCTCGCTGCAAAATCCCCAACATATTTCCAAATGACTCTAGTTCAGGAGGGAGGAAGGGGTAGACAGATCTGCATCATGTTCCAATCTGAAGGCACAGAAATTCTTTGCAAAATACATTATAGGCTTGCCCCCCTACCAATGCCCTGTCCATAGGTTCAGTCAATCAGGCCTAAGAGTAAAGCCTTACAGAGAAACTCCTTTTGAAACATACCTTGCCCAGGACAGTGAGCTGCTGAACCAGAAGATGGGCACTTTGTGTCTTTCCTGCTCCACTTTCTCCAGAAATAACAATACACTGAAGAGAACAAGAACATGACTCTGAGCTCACTACATATCTCAGCAGAGCAAAGGATATAATTAAGACAACCTCATCTATACCTGGTCAGAGTTGTATGTCACCATGGACTGATAACCTATGTCAGCAACAGCAAAAATATGAGGAGGGTTGGCAGTCCGTTTGGCTCCAATATACAGTTTGGAATGCTAAGTGTGGGAAAAATGAAAACATTATCAGCTGTCCCTTAACAACCTTTTATTTTTTTTAAATCACAGTTGAGTTTTATTTTCAGATTAGAGTACGGCATGCTGAAGTTACCAACAGTGATGATTATGCTATGAAACTCAAATTATCAGAAGAAAATTTAACACTGCCAGACATCAGGGACCAAATTCTAATTTAATTTTTTTCCTACTTCTCATCTGTTTAGTATTTCTGCATGATATTGATGTCAAAACTTAATAACTTTTCTGTGCCTACAGTATCTGATAATTAATAATGCAAAATTCTTGTAGGACCAGATCCTCATATCTGTCACCTTTTGTATAATGGACAGGCAAATTCGTAAAAAGTTTAAATTTTACAGGGCTGCTTTGTAAACTGTCTGATCAATTAAATGGCTATGGCTTCCCCAGCATTCTTGGGAGCAAATGCCCCCATCTCCTACCTCCAGCCATTTACAGTTCTCCAAGGGAAATGGACACCCTCCCACACAGAGGGGTAAGATCCACATGGAAAAATGTACTTCTCTTTAGAGATATTACTTCTGAACTAGCTACTGTGGGCAGCTAGCACCTTTACGCTCCATGGGGTTCTAGTCAACAAGCCTCAATGAAGTTTAGCACAATTTACCTCATGCAAGAATGAATTATGAAATTCACTAGAATAACAATGTCAAAAATCTATTTCTTTCCATTGATCAAAACGGACAACTTGCTCAAATATAGCTGTTTGCACTTCAGACATGATATAGACATCATACTATAAAGATATCAGAAATTAAATTTGTTTGAGTTTATCATTTCTTTGCTGAAATTCAGTGTGTGATGAAGATGCATGCCAACATGCACACAACTGTATAGGTAATTCTGTTTTTCAGAGTGAACTGATGCAATCTCAGGAATGATCTTACTTCATATTTAACACAAATATTCATACTTTAATGGAAATCAGTGATAGTTTAAAAGAACCAAACCTAGATATTCACACCTGTGAAGAATAAATATCGATGTTCCGAAATGGATTAACAGCAATAAGAATGTCCCCAACATAGGTGTAGATCTGATCCTTGGCATAACCCTTCTGCAACTGCTCTGTTACTGTGTTCTGATGGAGAAAAACCAGGAACATTGAATCATATGAGGAAAAAACACGAGTATTAGGAAAATGTATAAAATATATAGTTACAACAAGTAAGGATAGAGAGGGAAGGTACTAATACTCAGGAATACAGATGATCATGATGAAAAGCGAGTAACACTTTCAAACACATTGCCATTCCTAATTTCTTGCATCCAAACTCACTTTGAACAATACATACTTACAGATCCACAAGTGACTGTAAGAAAATGAGCTAATAAGTACTGCTTTAACTCAATTAGTCAAAGGTTTCTGTAAGACAGTCCTGTCTTCATTTCTAACACTACAGCTTCATGTAATTCATTATGCAAGAGCTTCCATACTAACAGTCACTCTCTGCTGTGATTGTTCTTTGCTGCTGGAGACCCAGCTCTCCCCAAACCAAGAAAAAACCAGAAAGGACCACAGTGGCACACCCAATTTCTTGATATAATTTCCCTCAGATTCTTCTGAATAGAGCTGGGTATGTAATGTCCCTGATTAGATTTTCAATCAAAACAAGACATAGAGCTGGATGAAGAAATTCAAACCAGTCTTGATACTGTTTTGAGGTTCATGTAAAAATATTTAGGCTCTATTCCCACTGGAACAGAATGACAAGCAGCAGAAGACTGCAGAAGGAATTGTTTTTCTTTCACATCTATCTGTTCACAGTGTTGTGCACTGTGTTCTGGTTAATAACACTTAAAACCTGAACTCTCAACAGCTGAAGAGATTACATTTCCTGAGGAAAACACAAGGAGAAAACCTTGATTTACCATTGCCTCAATAAACTCTTTCCTTTTTGGTTTTGAAGGCTGTTTTGCTTTTGGCCATAACCAGATTCACATTAACACTTTTTTAAGGGGAACTTCTGCCTTTTTTACAATTATTTCTTGCACTGATAGAAGATGTCCTGTTTGGTCCTCTGATGGGCTATCTAAACTGGAAGGAAAGTTTGAATGGAAGAAAGGAGACGGTTTTAAAAGAGGTTTTAAACTGGATTTGGTTCAGTAAAATATCATGTAGTGAAATGATGTCTTTAGGTGGAGGCTTCCTGAGAATACTCAACCTCAGTAGAGATGAGATACGCTTCTAATTCATCTGTTTTTTTGTGTCTTCTCTTTCACTCAGATTGTTTATACACTTCATGACAAAAGAAAAAAAGTCTCACTAGCATATGGCTACTCTCAATACTAAAAAAAAATGGTTAAATCTCAGCTTTGTGCAGTAGATGAAGTTTGGATTAGCTTTATTAATATTACCTAGACATTAAACTACTATAACCAAGCTCTTGGATGATGAAAGATGTTCTGTGGTCTTTCAGCATTATGTAGCTCACCAGTTTGAGCCACATTTACTAGTCTGGACTGACAAAGATAGAATGCGCCAGAGAAGTTTTATAGATAAGAGAATGTGAATTATAGTTTATGCACAGCCCAGCAGAGGAAGAATGGCAGGTTGTTTACAACCACTTATGGCCTCTAAAATCTGCAGATGATATGCTGTAGCCCGGTTCTTCTTTCTGGTTTTGAAGCTTCAAGCATAATCACAACAGACTTCCCCTCTCTCTTAAGCATGCTTCCCTGCTCCTAGTGCTCATTTTCAAACCTTGACGAAACAGTGAGATCTGTATCAGTAATTTTATCAGAACTTCATAGGAAGGCATTGTCAGGTCAGAGTGCCAGCAGACATAAGTTGATCTCAATGCATCTCCACACCAAAGTCAGTGAGAACCCAGCCTAGGGCAATAAGCTAGTTTAAGACCACTCTAAATGGTGAAGCAACAGGGGAGAAGGTGCTTGTTCTTGGACCTGAACTAATTTCAGGTTAGCGCATCATTGCAGACTAGATATTTACCTGCAACAAAATCCAGCAGTATAAACCCTGTTAAGCAAATAGTGCTACAGTACTTTTCAGTCTTGAGCTGTAACTGCAGAGGGTATTTTAGCTTTGAGTTGCAACTATTCCTGCAAAATGGTAAATCTAAAATATTTGGCATAAACTGATAAAATGCCGTTGTTTGCACCACACACTTGTCACAAGTGTAACAACATAGCTGAACTTGAAAATCAACAGCACACCATTGTGTTCTAATATGTAATTAGCCCCCTTCAGAAATATGTGAAAAAGGAGGTTCTTACCTCATCCAGTACCTCCAAGGTTGCTAAATCATCTACCTCTTCCTGGTTTGAAACTAATGACTTATTGTAGTTCCCTTTCTTTGTATGAATACGTTCAAATCTAGAAAAGAAAGACATGCGATTTCCTATTGTAAGGAAACACAGAGCCGATCTTGCATCTGCAGCCATCCTGAAAGCAATTCAACCAAAAAAACCTAGCTTTCCATTGTTCTGAATTCACACACACAAATATTTGAATGACAGGACAAGATATAACTTCTTAGTGCAGCGCACCTGTAATTTACAACTCCAAATCTATGGTTTGATCACACAGCTGATACTATGAAGAAATTTTTGACTGTACAGATCCCTGCTTGATAACACATGTACATCAGCTACAAGACTGGAGCTATGCAGCACAGGGGAAAAAATAATATATTTTTAAAACATGTAACAGTCAAACTCTGGCACCTGCCTGCAAAAAGAAAAATAACCCAGATAAAAATCATGGATAGGACAAATCCAGGGGTGCATGATGAAACAGTAAGGCAAGGATTGTGTAGACAAAGCACCCAGGATGGAAACAAATATCTAAAACCTGTCTGAGGTGACCACACTGTAGAGCAAAGTGCTACAGAACCAGATGTATGTGAAATACATCCAGACCAAGAAGAATTTTCTTGTGCTCTAGAGGAAAAAAAAAAATCATTAAAAAATGGAAACAAAATTTTAACCCTTTTTCTTGTCAGACTAAATTTCAAATAAGTTTTTGTTTTAAAGTGAAATTTCTTTGCTCTTTTAATCAAACTGAAGAAAACTTTATTCAGTCTTACAGAAACAGGCAAGAAAATTCCCAGAGACTTGGATTAGTCTCTATCCAAGAGTAAAGGCATTGCTAATCAAAGCGAAAGCAGCAGAAAATGCAAGGTTTACAATTCACATTAGTTATACTTGCTTTATGAGATGGGTAAAATCAGAAAAGAGAAACTGGATAAGTAACAGCAGAGTTCACAAACTGAATCAAGCTCAGATGTGCAATATGTCACAAGCACAGAAAGGCTATCAAGTAAATCTGATCTCCTTAAATGATCTCACTCCCCTCAATACTGTAGGTAGGAAGGCACTTCTCAAACACATGGAATGTATGCCTTGGCAAATTGAGACGGCAGGAAAAATGTGTTGTGTGAAATACACTCACTTTTTACCTTGATTTCAGATGAAATCCTTTACTTAATTTTGACATTTGGATATATGGCATGAGTAAAAGCATATTTTCTAGCCAGGCAAGTACCTTACTATACAGTGAACAGAGGACAGCAGGAAGAGGGCAGCTACACCAAGACGAATAGGTAGAATGAATGAACATCACAGTTTTGGGGCAAGCTGAGGTACTTCTGAACTCCTACAAGATTTAAAAAGATTTACTGCAGAGTTTAATGGGCTGCCCCCATTCCATGAACACCACTTACTTCATGGATGTCACTTCAGGTCACGCAGGCTATACAGAGATGCGGGATGCAGGTTCAGAAAGTCAAGCAGGCACTCACTTGGCATCAGCTACTGATTGCCAGGACTGACAACGGGCTAGAAGAAATGGGCAAATGATGCCCTCACAAACTGTTAGTGCAATCAAGACCTGAATGGTGGAAGTGAAGGTATGAATGCACTTCATCCAGCATTTCGTTCAATTTCTCTTTTCTCTAACTATTGTTCCCTGGAGCTACATGAGAAAGCAACCTGCCTCCAAATGTTTTCTTTCTTGAAGTATTTACTACAGGCCAAAAAACCACCCCAGATACAGTTGTAAGGATGATAGTGAGGCCTAATTACATGGAGGTGAAAATCAACACATGGTCCTGTTACAACATAAGCAGTGGAAATAGACAAAAAGAGATGCAGAGGAAGTGTTGAGTCTGCATGGGGGAAGTAAGACAGTTTTTGCTGCAAGAGATCCAAAACTGGGCTGTAATCTGGTATGTATTTAAATATATTGAAGGAGAAAACACAGGAATGAGAGCAGGCAGCACTGAAAGGGATGAGTCTGGTGCAAAGCAATCACAGTTCTCGTAGGTCTGACCTCTTCTTCCCTTTCCTTTGGAGCCCATTTTTATCATGAGAGCTGTCCTGGTAGTACTGTCCTTAAAATAACACTGTGGGACAATTTTTGGTTGCATGTACACCCACGTTGTCTTATAAAGGATGTGGTAATATTAAGATTTAAATTCACTTGTCAGCCTCGCATGGCCTGCTGGTGCCTGATTTGCATTTACCAGCTGAAGGACAGTGTTGCGTTCACAAGCCGAATGTACAGGGAAAATCCTGCCCACTCAATGGAAATGTGCCCCCTCTATAGCCCAAGCTCCCACTGATACTTTTTTTAACAGTTGCAGTTCAAAATTTAAATTTGGACAGTTGAAACAATTTCTCCTTTGCTCCTGCATGAAGGCCATTTTGTGTTCAGAGAATGCATCTAGTATCAGTCTGACTTCGAGAAAGACCTATCGACATGTACAAGAAGTTAAGATGCAGGAAGTGCAGGAGTATAGCAAGCTCTGCTGATCTGTGTTTTACATGGCCAAAGGAAAACCCCCAAACAAAACATCTGCCAAGCTATGCTTTACATTTCTGGTGGAATTGTTACTCATTGAGTACTCTGTTGTTTGTTTGTTTAAAGGTTACTGCCTATCAGTGGGTGATATTTCCCAAGATTTGCTTCAATTACCATTTTTCATTAAATGTAGGAAGCTGACAGCTGCCCTGAAAGAAGGGATGGGAATGCTCCAGTCATGGAGACTTCTCTTTTTTCATTTTTTTCTGTTGAGGAAACAATCTCTGTTTATGGCAGGGAAGCTTAATTACATAAAATTGATTCTCCTGTAATCCTCTTCAGCTGACATTATGATAACACTAGTGCTTGTTAAACCAGATTTTATTGTCCATTCTCCAGAGTACAGCAGAGCAGCAGATTTGCAGAACACAATATTTTTCTGCTTTGCTGTCAAAGGGCACAGTCCCCTTAAGGGCAGTTATACTGCTTCTCCTGCTGAAACTCCAACCACTTAAAAGCCTCCACATCAATGCTGTTGATATCAATACTGAAATTTCATTATCATCATGCACACTGACATTGTGAACTGAAATAACGACATTTCTCTGTTCAGAAATTATTTATTGGAGGCATCAGATCTTACAGCTATGCTCAGGAAGCAATTTAAGCAGCTAAAGGCCAGAAACATCATCCCAGTATGGACAAGAAAATGAGTCACGGCAGCATTGTTTCTGTGCATCCTCCTTCACAGTCCCTGCTTATCTTTCAAGATTCAGTTAAATCAAAATGAGGCAACTGCAGCTTTTTCTTCTTCAAATTGTCAGAATGTATTTAAAAGATTTCTGATAGTTCCAAAAATAACATGAAAAGAAAAGTGTGACTCATGATGCCTCGTTGAACTCTCTGCCTAAACTGTCTGGAGACTCATCTATAGGCTAAAAAGTGACAGGAAAAAGGCTGGCCTCAGCCTGGGTGTAAAGAAGAAACTAGAAATAATCAGTTTCTCTGTAAGGTGAAGGTGGGAACAGCTGTACACCTCCCAGCAGTTACAAAGAACATTAAAAGTGACAAACAGAAAAGAACAAACAAAAGCAACACAGAGAAACCTGTACAGGGTCTGTCACTGCTGATGATTCTATTTCTCTGAAGGCTGCACAGAACAATACGCATTTAAAATCAAAATTCTGTCTTCAGCAGATACATCTGGTGGAATCGCTTAAATGAAACTGTAGTCTTATGTCAATGCAAAATCTCCACCTGGATTTTGAAAAGTGTACTGATGCAACTCCAGCTGTATGTGCACAATGCTTTGCAGGAAAAACCTGTGCTCCCTCTATGTTTAAATGACTAGACAGCACTGGCTGCAGTCTCAGGGAGCTGTGCCTGAGCTTATGCAATGCTGCTCAGCTCACAGTGCTGCCCAGAAGAGCTACGGGGCTTTTGATTCAGAGGTGGTCCATGTCCAGCCAACTAGGTCATGTCCTGCTCTGCACAATCTGTTTGCCAAACCCCATGCTGGTTTACTGTGCCCTGCAAAAGCAGATTATTGGTCCTTCATAATCTTCATAATGGTCTCGAGGGATGGCTGTATCCCTGACAATTTTCAGAAAAAAATATGTGTTCTTAACTGAGCAAATAAGAAGAAATCTCTAAAAGGACTCTTTGGGATTAGTTCTTTATTGCCATCATGAGTCAAGCCCATGTTCTATGGTCAGTACCTTAATGAGAAGACAAAGATGAAAGTCCAAAAGCAAGTGATGCTCGGTGAGGTGTCCCACCTTCAGGAGAAATGAGCTGCTAAGCACATAGACTGACACAACAGTGAAGTAGCAGTGAAGGACCTTTACTCCCAGGGAGGCCTGGATGCAGGAGTAACTTTTTTTCTCCTGTTTTGCTTCAGCAGGTAAACTATTCATCATTCAGGCATTGCTGCTGTCCACTGTATTGCATGGAAGGAGATTCTTATTCTGCTGTAGAGACGTGTATTAACTAGATGCATGGGACTGGGGGTTGTGTTGCCAGAAACTATTGCTTCTACAGCCTGAAAGCAGTTTGCAGCATAGCTGTCCTACAAAGCCCACACTGAACTACAGTGAGACGAAGAAGTGGCTTGAAGTGCTGAAGGACTGGTCTGGAACTCTGAACCCTCATGTTTAAGGCCCTACTCTGATACACATTTCATCTGGAGACCTTAACCAAGACAGCACTGGACTCCATGTGAGCTGTCTTTCTCTGCTTCTCACGCTGCATTAGTCAAGCTACTGTGGTGATTTCCCCTCAGCTACAATCTGCCCTGCAGTTTTGGGCTTAAAGGATTGCTGTCAGAGCTTTCCACTTGCAGAATGACTCAGAGATAGAAATAGAGAGAGAGAACACCCAGAAGATAAGTGACACAAGTCTCTGCAATCTGGGAAAGTTGTGAAAAGAAACTATATGGTACTCCCTGCTTTTAACACAGGAGAATAAATTCACCACCACCTTTGTGCACTTTGACATGAACTTCTATAAACTTAATTCCCTGAACTTTTCAAATAGTTAAATAGAGCAACTGTTTTGCACCTTGTCACTAGATTTTAGTGGTACCCTTGCATGACCAATATAGTGGCACAAAATCTTAGGAAAGTAATTCAGCTTACCCCAAAGCCCTTGGAATCACTTTGCAGTAGCATGGATCTCTTTCCTATGTTTACTTAGAGGGTGTATAACAATAAGGCTCTTAACCTGGGGATCAGAGTAATTTGCTGAAATCTAGGTGCAGTGAATATCCCTCGAGTATGCAGCTCATTCTGGAATGAGTCATAATTCCCAGGAAATACACACTGTACTAATCATTGCACATTTCTGCAGAGATTATTGTAAAAGCAGTCAAGATTAAGACAGCCAAACAACTCCAGATAAAAGTCTTAGGAGGCTGACTGTCAGGTGTAGATGCGACAGCTCTGAAGGGCATTTCAAAGACAGCTATTTCTGTTGCAAAGTAAAACTCTTTACAATGCAGTTCTTTTCCCATCATTTGCCCTAGCAAGAAGTGAGCTTTTTTAGAGCAGTTTGGGGGTATATGCTGCAGCACTCATTTCTAATATTTATTTTCATCACTAATTATAAATTCTAACAGCTTTGACGTGACTTAGAAGAATATAAGCGTGTGACTGAAGGATTTGATAAAAGTGAGGGGAAACATAAGGTGAATGGCTAGGCTCAAATGAGGTTATTGTTTGGTCATTAGAGAATTTGTCTTATTTTTGTTAAAGATTGTGCAATAAATTTCATTATCATGCTTCTTGTGTCACTATCAACATAGAAAAGAATTGGAATTTAGTTTGTAAATAGCTAGGTGGCCCTGAGGACTGAAGTAACAGCCATGGGATGAAGTTTATTTGTATAAAATCTCAGGATCATACTACTAGGTTGTAACAGACTCTTTTCTACTAGTTGAAAGTTCATTAATTTGAAAAGACCAAGGGAAAAGTAGTGTGAGTTATGTAAATATGATCCATGTCAATCAAAAGACAAATATGGAATTAAATGATTTATTCCTTGTACGACTGAAACTGTTGTATATAATGTATGTATTCTTTTAACATTGTTGTAAAACCATAGCTGTATGTATCTCTTTAAACATTGCTATAAACGTTAGAGCCTCCTGGATACAAAGACCTTGATGGGAAGTTTGAGAAGTTACAAACTGCAGATGTTCCTTTTATTCTTTTGTCTGTGAGGAACAGTAGAAGCCCCCCTTATCTATGAAGATTGCAGTTCCCAAGAACTACAAGCTAAGACCAGTAAAGGACGGTTAAGAAGGGGGAGAGAAGGGGCAGAACCAACAAGAGACATACACAAGGGAAAGAGGAAGACTCTTACTTCATCCCGAGACCCCTGCCCAAGACCACCAGGAGGCAGTGCGCATGCGGGAGGGACTTGCGAAACTCATTTTAATACGAAGCGAGAGACAATTTACATTATTACACCCCCTTATTGTATATGTATGAGAAAAGAGAAAAAAGCCGTGAGTTTGTGTTACGAGGTGCGTGTATTGGTGGAGCAGAGACTCCCCTGCACACACCCAGCGCTGTTTGCTTGCCTTTATTCACTTAATAAATTGAACTTAGCATTTTCATCCCTTTTTGAGCAATTCATTTATCACAAGTAGTATCAAGACCACTATGAGTCATGAACCCCTCTGGAAAGAGGCAAATGGCATGTTATGAACTGCACAAAGAAAAAGGCTTTTCTTGCCATAGCCATGATGAAGTCAACTCCTGCAGAAGCCCAAGGCCCTTATCCTGAATGTGTCTCTCCTCACCTAGAATTCATAGTTCAGTGAGAACCCAAATACTAAACAAAACCCCACAACTGCACTTAGGATGTAACTTTGCCTGCTTCACTTACTTCCTAACATTAATTTATCTCCTTCAGCTTACTTCATCATTCCAAACAGCAAATTTTAGAGCTGTTTCAGTTAAGATGGTATCAGAAAATGTTAATGGATCAAGGGATATTTTCTTCTGCTTTTAGCATTGTAATTTCAATGTGAGATCTGAATTAGGAAAGGTTAAATTGCAAACAGTTATTTTTAGCATGAAGAAGTGATGACTTCAGAGAAAAATGTATTGCATTTTTTCAAAGCAAAAATGTGGAATTTGTAATGAAGCTCACTGCTAGTATACATGCTTTTTATAAAAGTATCACAAGATAAGCTAGTGGTATAAGACTGTTCAGAGGTTACTGAAAAAACAGTATAGTCTTCCATCACCCACAGTAAGTCTTGAGCAGGTCTAAGGCATATCACCCTTTACGTTGATGTTTCTGGTTATTCAGGAGGTCAGTCGGTTCTGTGGCTCTTGCTAGGTGTTTAGAAAGGATACAGAGCCTAAAACTAGGTTCCACTTCACTGGAATACCAATAATACGAACATTCAGAGGGCCCAATGCAATGTATTAGTCTCCTATGAAGTATGGAACAAGCTATTAATTTAACCATGCCATTTAAATTAGGTAAATATCTACATCTTTTACACAGTTTCAGATAATAAATTACTACTGTTTTCTTCCTTTGGGGAAATTTATGTAGAAATTATACTTGATCAACTGTAAAAACATGGGTAGCTTCATTACATGGTAATACATTCCCTTAAACTGGTTCATGTGAAGAGTGAATAAAAAACAATTTAAACAGGATGGAGAAAGTACCAATACATCATCCTGTTCCTGTGCCATTTGACTGCTCTGTGCGCATGCAAATGGGGCCACTTCCTTTATGCATGTATTGCATAGGAAAAGAAAGTTCATGTGATTTGCTTTTTGCAGTATTCACATGGAAAAAAAAAAAAAGAAAGTATTTTGGAAAAAAGTATAGGGGTTGATAGAAAACAAAAGTATGAGTTCTACAGAATGGGTAAAAAAGCTCATGTCAATTGACTTACAAATCTATTTTCAAAAAATTATTTAGACTTTGAAAGGGCCAGTGTCACAAGTGTCATCAGGATTTCAGTTCATGTAACTTAGTGTTTTGGGCTAATTTTCCCAATGTATGATTTCCCTATGTTTTATAAATAATACTTTTAAAAGTCTGAAGTATGTTGCTGTTTTAGTGCTCAGCACTGACATCTAATAATCTTATTTCTATTCCAGAATCTTTCTGGATTAAGCAAATATCAAGTCTGCACATACAGATCCAGTATGAAGCTTAAATTTAAGCCAACTGCATAATTTTTCTCTGAAATGCCAGAAAAGCAGAAGTATTACTCATCCTACATACATTTAAGGTCCAAGTAAGCTAGAAAATTATAAATAATTTAGAAATGTATTTTTAATTAGCTTTAAAGAATAGAATAAATAGAAAAATTTCCAGAGTCAAAACTGAAGGCTGCTGTATATATTGTTACTATAAATGTTTCTGAAAGGAAATGTGGCAGAATTTAGTAAGCTTTTTCCATACACATGTTAATGACAAAATGTCTTTTAAATTTTATGTTCCATCTAAAAGAAAAGAAAAATTGTCATGCTTTACCGTGAACCACAGGAGCAGTCACACCAATAGTACATCAACCCTAATCTGCTGCGTTTCACATCTGACACATTACTTCAGTATACTGAATGGTTTTTTTAAAAATAGTAAAATTGAGCCAAGCCATTCTCAGTTGTTTTAAATAAAAGCCATCATGTGCAAAATGATTTATTCAGAATTGATATTCCTAAACACCAGTGGAAGAAAGAAAGTATCTATACAATAAGAACTCGGATTTGAATTTGCAATACACTTCATTCAGTCAGTAGTATCCAATTGTTGCAGGAACCTGACTAGTTATTTTTAGCATACTCACTTAAACTGAACATTAGCTGACCATGTAAATGTAAGGAAATGCCAAACATAATTTCACCTAACTTTAGCCTTCTGAATGCTAAGATCCTAATCTGCATCTTGAGTCAGAGGAGAAAGGAAAGGCACTTCTAAAGACAGTTTCACCTTACGTGCCCCTCTCATTCCATCTGCTCTATAGGGGAACCAAAAGATTAAGTTGTCTATTTTTTGGCCAGCCACAGTTATGACAGGTGAATCTTTCCCTGAGTGCTAGCTGTACTGAAACAGTGAGAATATCAAAATCGTCCCAACTGGGCTACTTTTTTAGCTAATTTTACCTTGCCTTTTCAGTGACTCCCATTTGTTGATGAACGTCAATAAATTCCATGAGTTGTCTTTGAAGCACGTTTTCTTTTCCTTCAATTTGCTTAATAAAATCATGCTGCAAAAGATTAGATACTGTTGGACGCTTCTCATAATCTTTAGTCAAGCACCTGTGCTGGCAGAAAAAACATATCATTGTTGAGGGATTGCTATTCAGTTTTGAATTGCTGGTCCGTAGTTTACTCATGCTTCCATAATAAATACATCCATCTTAATCACAAAAGCTCTATACTGAAAATTGTTAAGACTTCACCAAATTGATGAGTCCAAAATGCTAAATTACTGCATTTTAAAACTACATAGTCTTTAAGAAAAACAGAAACATCAAGTGTGTTAAAATGTTATTTCATGTTTTAAATCTGGAGACTCACTTGGAAGCCAAACTGGACTTACAAGGGTTTTTAAGGAAAAGTATTAGTAGCAGCAGATTTCCATAGTGAATACAAAGATATTTTACACATGACATTTACACATGTTCCATATTTAGCTACTGTGGTCTCAACTGTTACTCACTTGTTAATGAAGTCATTGAATTCAGGTGACCACAGTTCAGGCTGCTGTAGTGTTGGAGGAGGATTCCTGCAAAGGTCAAGGTGACAATAAGTTAAGCTGCTCACTTGACAAAAACAATGTATGAAGGCAGGCTGAATAACGAGGTTTAGAAGGCCACTGAAAGAAATACTGATTTTGACTGGTAAAAAGAGCATGGGTATATGACACAGTGCCTCACTGGTTTTCCTACTTTCCATAACTAACAAGGAGAAATAGCATAGAGATGATCTACCAAGCATAGCCAAGAATCACTATAATTCTTTCAATCAAATCATTTATCGGAAGTGAAACTAACAACCCATTAATCACTATTCACTTGTAATGGCAAGTTTCTCTTTACGAGCCTTAAACCATATACTTTCTTAAGAGACTTTTTAACAAGAAATTCTATTTTAGGTTTTCCCAGAAGGACTGAATTAATCAACTTGCTGAACAAAGTGTCAGAAGAAATTAGCTCTTTATTAACTATTTCTCATCCATCAGAAATCAATCAGAAGTCAAGTGAAGGCCTAAATACCACTACTTTATTTTTTGTTGTTACAGCTGTTTACCTTAGGTTTTAACTTAGTACAAATTGTTTAAACAGCCTTCCATTCAAACAGAGGACCGAGTATAAACACCAAGACAAAAGGAATACCTATAGACAAGGTAAATTTTGTCTATTTTCAATCAATCATCATAACTGTTTTTCTTACTCTATCACCTTCAGGTTGTGATTAATGGAATGAAAGGTTTTTGATCTTACATTTGCTTGATGGCAAGAAGGTACCCAGTATTTGTAAGAGTATAATCAAATGGGTTTTGAAGGCCCTGCTGAAATGACTGACCACAGCAGTTTGAAACTGCTTGTCCCACAGGAAGTAAAGGTAAGAACAGCATTCATGCTCTGCTTCAGTGCCAAGTCAGCCAAAATTTCTTAAACCTGAAGAAAATTTATACTAATCTGGGTGACTTCACTGTAAAGGACTTAAAGACGATGTGGTTTCTACTGTTTTGGTGCTTCTCCAACTGGAATGAAATCCACAACTGCTGTATGATCATTCGCTACCGACTATGAGATAGATGTTCCCTGAAATGCTGTAAGTGGCCATTTGGGTACTTTTACCTCCAGCTTCAAAGAAAACATGTAAGAAGTCGCTATTGCACTGCCCAAGGACAGCAACATTGGAACTGCTAGGAGCAGCACAAACTAATGAAAAGTGGCAGCCTAAATGTATGGGAGTGGCGGAAGAATACTTTGCTTCAAAGGACATGAGATAACTCTTGAAGACAGATATGGAGTTGTTCACCACAGAGACATACTCAGACCCTGTATTTCCATCATAAATCATTCTTTATGACAAAATACACAGGACTTGTCATGCTAAGTCCTGTGCTCCTGTATTTTGTGCAGCAGTCCACACAGGAGAATGCCTTACGGCTTTTTCTCAAATATACTCACAGTCAGCTCTAAACTTCTCAATGTGTGCACATGGTTGAACCATAGCCTGCAGAAAACACAGCTGGACAAAGTATTTCTAACCTCTCCCTAGTATAAATAATACAAAGAAACTCTACACACAAACTTACAGAGCCTAAGTTTGAAGGAAGTAACAGTTAAGGAAAAAGCTCTGTCTAACCTAGCTGAAATAAAGTGCCTCATGATATTACCTTGGTATTTTGAAGAGTGCTCTCATAGGGTGCAAATCAGCAAGGGGTGGATCTCCATCTCCCAGCTCTATTGCAGTAATACCCAGTGACCATGCATCACATCTGGCATCATAGGAGCTATCTAGCTGCTGCTCACAAGCAATCACCTGTTGGAGTAAAAGACTTGAATGGTCACTGAATGTCCAAATTTTAGAGTACACCCACAGCTGAGGAAATCTCTTATAGGGTAGAGATGCTCAGTGAAATCCACAGACTTGCATACATTCAGCAAGCTAAAGCATCCTGCTGCTGATAAAAAGCAATGCTTAAACTAGAGAAAGCAGATGTCCATGAAAACCAGATTCTCTGACCAGATGTTCCCACACCAGACAAAAGGGTGCAAATCCTTCACTTTTTCAGCTGAAGGTGGTAAACTACATCCCATGCTTAGGGAAGTAGAAACTCAGCAATGTTAAACTCTTTTCTATGAATTATTCCTGCAAAATAACTAATGGAGATACACTGCTCTCTCTATGAAATGAAACAAGTAGGAACTCCTGCTGCAGCTGAATACATAGTCTCCTACAGGGTCCTTGTTCAGCCAAATCAGCCAATTTCAAGCTGAAGCTATTTGTTCAACAATGCATTTGCCACTGGATTACAGCAAATGGATTTTATTTCATATATATTTCAGCTCATCCACAATGCTGGATGAATCTAGAATTTTTCATGCCATTAACTACAGGTCTAAACCAACATAAATGTTGTTAGCTACATGGCTAACCAATGTTTATGAATAGAGTATGTTTCTAAAAACACATGTATAAACAGAATAGCTTCATGTGCATGTACATGCATGTGTTGTGTGTGCACAGATACTGTAAATGCATAGGCTTATTTATAACAAAATATCTTTCCTACCTCAGCTTAAAATGTATCTTTGTATGCTTCAATTTCAGACCAGAAAAACCTCCAAAGATATGTAGTATCCTACGAATATTACATATATACACATATATAAATATATATATACACACACACTATTATAGTACATCTTATTCATTCATAATAAACTCTTCCATTTCTTGTTGTCAGCTATGGATATATAGCATTGAAAACTTTCCAGGTGTAGCAATTAAAAGATAAAAGCTATAATGTATTAAAACATTACCTGGGAACCTTCTATCCATTGGGATATGACATGCCCATAGTTTCAGAGCTTGGAGGGATGAAAAGGATTAATGGTAGTACTCTCTCCTCTTTACGATTTTAATAAGCATTTTAACATCATTCTCTCTGGTTTTAACCTTGTAATTTCAAAAATAAACCTAATTTTAATTTAATCCTTGCAAACATGTAAGAAAAAAAGTTGAAAATGCTATTTTAAAGGACACTGATATTTCATTTGGGGAACAGACCAGTGGTCAGGAAAAAAGAGAAAGAGCAAGCAGAAATACAGTGACACAATGGTTTGAAACATGAATCTAACCTCTGGAGCCATCCAGAACGGGGTGCCCACGGAGGTGTTCCGACGGAGGCGAGTGCTCGTCAGCTGGGCAGACACACCTGGAAGAATGAAGGCAAGCCATAATCAAAGCAATTGCTATTTCCATCCAAAGCAGCCCTTCTGTGTGTTTACATCCTTGTCTTCATGCTACGACTTCCCCTACAGGCAAATCTCAGAAACATCTGTCTGGCCAAGTCCTCAAAGGTACTCAGCACTTCACCTGAAGTTCTCCACATCCTTCTTTCCCAGTGCCTTGAGTAGGACTGGGATTTAGCCCCAAATGAGCACTTCATTAGTAATCTGGTTTATATATTTTGACAGGCTAATTACAATTTTCCTATATCCTGTTTTAGGAGAGGAGTAGAGCACTTTAGGGAGAAGAAAAAAAACAAAAAGAGTTCTGTACCTTCCACATATTTTTTTTTTTTCTAATGCTCAGTACTGATATTAGATCTCTGTTTCATTATTAATACATTTCAAGTTGAACACTATAAAGATATTTATCCTCATCTCTTAGTGGCTCTGCCATAAAAAAGAAACAACAAAACCCGAGAGATTCTTACAAAACTAGAAGTCTGTCCATGTTCAAAGCACACTCTCAAAGCAACAACAAAAGCCTGCAAATCAGCTTTGTAACATGAGCTCTAGTTAAGAGGAATTAACTATTTCAGGTCAAGAACTAGAATGTGAAGTCTGAGGTCTGAAGATTACTTACAGGTTTAAATTAAAAGACACTGAAATACTAGGAATTTGAGTGGAATACAGCACACTTCTGATCAGCCTGCCACCAATTTCCTCCCTTACAAAACAAGTTTGTATTGGTTGGAAATATCTCTAGTGTGTGCAAAGGAAAGAGCACAACACACGGAGAAAAACAACCCCTCAGCTAGCATGTCCTGGACTCTTGCGGATTTACGAGTCAACTGTGAGGTCCACACATGGAGAAAAACTCCCACTTCACTAGTAAGTCCCAAACTGTTATGGATTTTAGTAACAGCCAACTGTGAGGTCCACCACAGGCATAGTCTGAAGTGCCAATATCATGGATGGCAAGAGAGGTGCTTAGTTCTACACTTCTTGCAGTGCCTAAGACTCACACTGAAGCCGATTTAATTTGCCTTCATACGCATATCTGCTTCCTCTTCAAAAAAGTAAAAAGGCTGAGTTTCACTCTGTGAGTGCCATTTATTTTTCTGAAACCTATGAAGCTCCAGAGAGAACCACTGGCCAGTTCCAGCCAGTGGTCTGGTTCGAACACAGATGAACATATCCTCCTGAAAATTCTGCTGATATTTCATAAAAGGAACAATTCACAGTAACTGCCCAGTGGAAATACCAACTAAATCTCTGTCTAGGCAGAATTTGATTGGTTTCATTTTTTCTAAAGTAGTGGTCAAGAAACCATAAAGAGCTTGATTTGTTTTTCACTCTAAAGCTATGTCTTCAGCTCTGATTGACAAAACATATCTGCATTTGCCTACCACAGAAATGTATATAAATGCTGAGAATAAGGCAGCAAGAAAGATCCTGTCTGTTCCTTTGAGACAAACACAGCCATTGGTTTTATGGCTGCCTCCCTCTAGTCTACTCCGGGCTTGAGGAAGTAGAATCTCTTTATCTGTCCCTGCATGCAGAAAGTCCGATACACAGTGTTTATGCCATGGAAAGTAGGTCAGTCTTAGCACAAAGTCCATCAGTCCTACTTCAGCTCAGCTAAGCATGGCTTTGGTTTTAGCACCTCAAGGAGTTGTCCGAGGTTCAGCTTTCAGCTGGTTGTTTCAATCTGTGGCTGTTTCCAGCCCTCAGCAAAACACATCATTCAGAAAGCAAGGAGGATGCACGCATCACCACACATCTGTCACCACTGCAGAGATGCCAACAGACATCATTTTATGATCCTCGTTTTTGAAGGGAAAGGAAGCTACCCTTCCCTCTCCCTTTCTACGTGTTGTGGGAGTCCCCTGTCTAGGGCCTTTTCTGTAGTCTTGGACAAGGAAAAGGGATTCAGATCTGCAGGCAAAGAAATTTTTATGATTCCACTGTCAGATATTCTAAATAATCACGAATTTCTGTAGAGATAAGGAGCAAAATATAAAGGGAACATTAATGTGCACATTCTTTTCTGTCTGTGCACTGTTGCTTTTTTTCCTCTGAACTGTAATTATTAAAATGAAGGATTTTTTTCCTCCTCCCCCCTTTTTTACTTCAATAAAAAGCTGATTTAATTTAAATTGTTTAGCACTCCCTTCTTCAGGCTCTTGAGGTTTTTTGTGTGCTTTTTGTTTGTTTTGGGTTTCTATCATTTTGCTCCTAGCAGTAAAGTGGCATTTCAGATTATGGAGCCTAGGTTTTATGACAAATGATATTTCCTGAGGCTTCTTCTGTGTGTAGAGGAAATATGATGTAATTCCACACTTAGTAACATTTCTTCCAGCATTTCAGTAACCAGTCAAGCATGTAGCTAGCCAGCTTTTTTTAACTTGTGCATTTTCTAAAAAACCCATCTTGCTCCCCCCCTTCCTCTTCACTATTGCTTTGCTGCAAAATGAGTCAAATATTCTCTTAAGAAAATCTAAAAATACATTATAAAAGAGTGTTTTAGCACACACAAATGGTAAATCTTATGAAAGTGAAAAGCTTAATGAATAAGTGCATTAACAGTGCCAAATGCAGACCATACCCAAAAGAAAATATTGGTTTTCCCCTCTTTCTTTCATAGGCATGAGTTTATTAACAAAACCTGGAAATTAGCAGACTTAAACCATGAATATTTGCTTTTCGTTGCAAAAACTGGCATATTCAAGTAACACTGAAAGTAAAGCCACCTACTTCTGACCTTAGTACTCAGTAAAAGCAAAACAGTGCAGAAATGAGCTCCCTATTATTAGAAAAGATTTGTCTCATAGTAGCACCCAATCTGAGCAGACACTGTTCTCATCTAAATTGGGAGGCTGTATAACATCATTTTATGGTTATGTCTTGTGACAGAAGTTTGCACATTTTACTGGTTGATGCTAAAGGGGGAATGGTGAGCCCTAGCAAATTGTACTAAATTCACATTCAGCACACAGCAGGAAGACTGCATTACTAACACCCTAGCCACTGCCTTTATACATAAAAACACAGACCCTACCCCAAAAAGCTTACATTTTAGCTGTTACATTGCCTCTGGCTATCTCTTTCATAACCTTTCTTCATTTCTCCCTTCGGCGTCTGCTTCCCAACCAAAAAATCCTCTTTGTGACCTTCCTTGGATTAAGAACCTGCACCCCACTCATTCCTCAAGCTAGTCTCTGGACCAGAAACTGTTCCCACTGTTAATCCTGTAGATCTAAGCAGGCTGAAATACTTTGAATTATTTCCCAATATTTTTTTCATCTCCTAGAGAAACAGATATAAAGCAGCACAACATCTTACACTGCGTTCCCCATAAGCTTGTTGACAGATATGTTTTGGCATTCCTGTTGCATGTTGTTTGCTGCAAAAAGCGGCCTCTCCTTCTTTGCCTCGCTACAATGGTATGAAGACAGCTCCTCGTAAATAACTCAACTCCATCTTCTTACTAGATCTGGAGACAACAGGTCCCAATGGTTTAAGGTTTCCCTTTACCACCCTAAGCTCCACTTTGAGAAGAAGCCACCATAGTTGCCAGGAAGCAGAGAGGGAAGCAGCTACTTCCCATGGACCAATGGTGGTGTCATAACTCCTCTGTAATTGCTGTTATCCTTGACACTATCTCATTTCTTTGCTTCTTTCAGGTTGTATTGGTGTAATGGTACATATACAGACAGGATAACTTCAGACAGATTAGCTTAAATGCTTACAAAATGATAAAAACATAATACACATAATTCTGTCGAAATCCACAACAAAGGACAACAGGGAAAGAACAAGATTAAAACAAAGCAATTCTGATAGTCCAAATGGCAAACACCAAAACACTCCAGGTTGTCATTTTATTGCACTGATGGCAGCATCCCCACTAAGACTGTAAAGGGAGACCAGAATGCTGATCCCAGGTTTAATTATTTAGAATGGACAGAAAGCATAAAGGTATTTAATAGAAAATGCTGCTAACAGGCCATAAGGATACAGGTATTTCAGAACATTTTTGAAACAATGCCAATGCTGAGAATTTCTTACAGACAATCAACTGACCTCAAAACCAAGTTTTAAAATGAAAATAGCACAGAGGCAATACTGTTTCTTTGGGTGAGTTTTTGACAGAAAAAGACACATGAGAACTCAGTGATAAGGGCTCAAATTACACCTAGAACTAAAATCAGGTTCTGACCAATAAGACGGAAATAAAAATATAGGAAACAAAGTTGAACTGAAGAGTCAAAATTAATTTTGAATTTTCAGCAGTATTTTATGTTGAAAGGTGTGTGTTATGTCATGCTATGTCAAGTTATGTATGTTATGAGGCGTTACTTCCTTTTCATAAACCCACAGTCTACTCCAAATCACCTTCTTATCCTTCATATGTTTAGAAATGATTTTCAGGATTATTCGCTCCATCACCTTCCAGGGACCAAAGTGGGACTGACCAGCCTGTGGTTCTCTGAATCCTCCTATTTGCTCATCTTGAAGATAAGAGTGACAATAGCTTCCTTCCAATCCTCAGGAATGTGCTCAGTCTCCAAGACCCTTCAAAGATTATCCAGAGTGGCCTTGCAATGACATGGAGCAGCTCCCTCAGAACTCTGGGGTGCATCCTATCAGGTCCCATGGACTTGTGTATGTCCAATTAATTTAAATGCTCCCTAATCTGTCCTCCTCTACCAAAGGTAAGTTTGCCTTGGTTCAGACTTACCTGCTGGTCTCATGGATCTGGGATTACTGAAGGACAGTTTGACAACTAAAGACCATGGTAAAGAAGGCATTGAGTGCCTCTGCCTTTTATCACCACATCCCTGTCTTCATGTGTTATTTTAGTGCATGTAGTGTTTTAATGATGAAAACTAAAGTATCCCACTCAGGATAACATGCACTGCAGACGCAAATCTTAAACATATTCAAAGGCAACCAAGTGGTCCTTCACATCTCCAGGAAGATCAAAAGCTTAGGATATAAGGAGACCATGTATATGAGCTGCCTGGAAAATTAAAAATCCATGGTGACTGCTACAAGCCAAGAGGCATAGAGTAAGAGTGTGATAAAAAATGGAATCTGTACTATAAATAATAGTGTGATATAAATGGAAACTAAGGGAATCAAAGTCTAGCGGCTTTCACAGTAAACTCAACACAGAGATTAAAAACAAAGAAAAGGCATTTTTTGGCACGTAAGAAACAAAATGAAAATCCTAAATCAAACACAGAATCATTACAAGGTACATACTGATAATAAAATAGCAAACAGTGATTTTAAAAGAAAAGCAGAATGTTCACTACCTCTATGTGATATATAATCTTTTTTAAACAAAAGGTTCTAATACAGCTTCTTTCTTTAAGAAACTTGAGAACTTTTTCGTAATACAGGAGGTTGTCAAGATGGTGTGGCAGTGTGCTCAAGCTTCCCTTACTCTATGATTCTGATTGCATCCCTTTCTCCATGGCCTCCAGTAGAATATGTGACCATGGGATGCCCTCCACATGCTCCTGACAGTTCAGTGAGGCACGAGGCCAATGACTCTAAGAAAATCTTATGCTTCGGGGCCTCAGCTGGTTTCCTGAAAGGGATGCACAGGAACATTTGTTCTCCTGATGCACAATTGGCCAGATGTATTTAGATAGGAGAAGCAGTCTTCTCTGGAGCCTAAGGGATTTGTGCAGCTACACGCAATCTGGTGGAGTATGCTGGTGAGAAAAATCCTCCTTTTTAGATGCTGCCCTCCTATAAATGAGGTTTGAAACTAACTGCCACTTTTGAGACCCAAACCAGATTTTTTTTGTGTATGAATGGGAAAACCCTTTAGATTTTTCTCTTTGTTACGTGACATGGTGCTCCTGTTACAGTCTGGGTTACTAGCAACATCTGTGCAGGTGGACAGAATGTTTAAAATACATAAGGACTGGAATAGTTCAGTACAAATGAGTATTGGGTTCAACTTTCAGGTAAAAATCAATTGATTTTAGTATACACAGGTATGACTCATGAGAAAATCAACAACAAGTCTTTGCTGGCCAGACAGGGATATTTTCTCACTTCATATGTCTCTGGCATATGACACCAACTTTCTGTGTCAATCTTCTTTAATGTTTAAGCCATCAGTGACATCCTTATGTGACTTAGAAGAAAATACTTGAAAGACCAAGTGTACAGCTTATCCTGGATACAGAATTTGGCCACATGATTTCTTTTTTTTTTGTTGCTGTTGTTGGACAGCACAAAGGTTTTCATTCACACGTGGCCCATAAAATAAGTTTTTAGGGACTAAGCCTTCAACAAAGAATTAAACATTCAACAATGAAAATGTTCCACAGCTCAAGCCAATTCAATCCATCTTATCCCTGCTAACCCTAGTTTGAAAAATTTGGAATTATTACTATGATTGGGTCCAGAGCAGTTTGACAAGCTGCTCATGAAGAAAGCTTTCTTCAAAGTCTTCTACTTCTGTTGGCTTCTGACACAGTCCCTTAGAAAATGCTTTTTAGAAGCAATGTGTGAATACCACGCTATATGGTATGCAGAAATGACAACACAATAATAGTCTGATTTTGAACTGAATCATTGAAGCAGATAGCTTTATTATGATGCATGCTAGAATGACTAAGGCAAATACGAGTCTTGCTATGATTCATTGCTTGAAGTAAGCTAAGGGCAGAAAAAAATATTTTATTTTTAATACTTTCAAATTAAATTATTTTAATTAATTGTTTCATTTTTGCTGAATGATTCAGACAGCATTTAGAGCCAATGCAGGGCAAGGAGAAAGGGGTGCAACAAGATATTCTGACTACTCCAGAGTAAGTAATCTACAAGTCTGGAAAATTACTCAAGGTCATGCTGAGTTCGTCTTCAATGGTTCTTCCTCACAGGACATGTGAGGCTGGGAACCATGAAATATATTAAAAGGGACAGAGATTAAAATGTCCCTCCCCAAAATGTTCCAACAGTGCTCCAAACCTGGATCAGTCACAATTGTCTTCTCATCCCATTCACTGAGCATGAGATGGCTCTAGACTCCCAATCCACTGCAGCCCAAATTGTATTGTGTGCATTTGCAGCACAGTCCTGGGAGCCTTCTCTCCCTCTTGTCCTGGGTTCAGCAGTAGCTGGTGCAGTGCTGTGGTTTTGACTTTCAGCCTGGGAACAGTGCTGATAACACCGATGTTCTCAGTTGCTGCTCAGCAATGTTTAGTCTGACCAAGGTCTTTCTGAATCTCACGCTCTGCCAGGGAGGAGGGGAAGCCGGGAGGAAGCAAAGACAGAACACCTGACCCAAACTGACCAAAGAGGTATTCCATACCACGGCACATCATGCCCACTATATAAACTGGGAGCAGTTACCTGGAAAGGCTGGGTATCGATCAGCGAGTGGCGAGTGGTTGTATTCTCTTCCCTTGTTATTTCCCTTATCATTATTATTATTGGTGGTAGCAGCAGTGGTTTGTGTTATACCTTAGTTACTGGAGTGTTCTTGTCTCAACCCGTGGGAGTTGCATTCTTTCGATTCTCCTCCCCATCGCTCTGGGATCAGGGGGGAGGAAGGTGGGGGGAGTGAGAGAATGGCTGTGGGGTTCTGAGTTACCAGCTGGGCTTAAGCCACGACACCTCTGAAGTGCCAGATGCCACCCAAGGCTTGATAGATTGATCTGTTATCAGTTAACAAAATGCATCTATCAAGTCTGTGCACGGTAGGGAGAGTCCATAACACTGTGTCACAGCAAGGGAAGAGAGCTGTGATCCCCTCCCCACCCTCTGTCCCAAGATTTCAGATGCTCTCCCCACATGACCAGTAGAAAGCTCCTCATTCACCAGAAAATCAGGAGAGGTGAGCAATTACACAGGTGGAACTATTAAGATGTAGTCCTACTATGGACTCCTTAACTACTTTAAGATTGTCCCTATATTTTGGACATGCTCTACAGTGTAACTGATTTTACTACTCTTGCTTTGACATTATAGCAGCTGCTGGCACATCTATACTTCAAAAATTCTACCTGCTTAGTACAGTCACAGAATACTAAGCATTTTGACCTGTACTTCTCTATGGGAATAGGCATGAATATAATGCAATAAAACATAACAAAAACATCTATGCATCTGAATTTACATTGATCAATTACTACTGATCACTACTAGTAGTAAAGCATCAATAACATAATTTGTAAGTAAGAGAAATGTTGGCAGAATTATTAAACAATCTTTCTAGGAGAAAAACTGTCATGGGTTCAGCAGTAGCAGTCATTTTTCTCCTTCTTGGTAGCTGGTGCAGTGCTGTGGTTTTGACTTTCAGTCTGGGAACAGCGCTGATAACACCAATGTTTTTAGTTATGGCTTAGTGATGTTTGGTCTGGCCAAGGACTTTTGGAGC
>JANRGW010026772.1:0-23813 GCA_024733675.1 Psilopsiagon aymara | reverse complement strand
GTTACTAAACTGTTCTTATCTCAACCTGTGGGAGTTGCATTCTTTCGATTCTCCATGTAGCAAACTGCGTGGCTGATGTATGGCCTAAACCACTACAGTCATATAAAGGCTTAATTGCACATATATAATCCTTTAAACATAAGCTGTTGACCAAGCCTAAGCATGGATCCAGCCACACCTAGACTCCTCCCTGAGAAGGAGATTAGAAAGCAAGTTTTTTCTGAATCTCACTACTGAACAAGAAGGTCTCCCTGAGAGATTTTTCTGACCCTGTCCTCTGCACAGTAAATAATCAAGTGTACTTTGACAACAAATCTTGTTAAATCACTATTGGATTTACTATCAAAATTTGTTAAATGGCTGCTTTTTGTCAATAAACATATTGCTAGTGGTGCATATGTAAAATGCACCACTCCATCTGCAACAATATCAAGCAACGGTTTTAGGATATACCAAAGTGCTAATGTAAAAGTTACTACAAATACTACTCTTATTTGTATGTAATGAAAAGTGAGTTTTCTTTAAAAAAAATGCCCTAATAGGTTGCATGACTCTTGCTTTTGTACCTAGTCCTTAGAAGAATAAATTGTTACATGAAAACTTTCTTCAAAATCTGGAAACAGGTAAGCAACTGGGTAAAGTAAAAGCAAAATGGAACTACAAGAGTCATGTTCTGTGGAGAATCATAGAATAGTTAGGGTTGGAAAAGACCTTAAGATCATATAGTTCCAACACACTTGCCATGGTCAGGGACACACTGCACTAAAGCATGACACCCAAGACTCCATCCAACCTGGCCTTGAAACTCCATCCAACTTGGCCTTGACAGTACTTGAAGCCAGTACTGAAGCAACAAGCTAACTTTAAATTAGTTTTCATATAGGTTTTCTTGGCCTAAAAATTACATACGTGAAAGGATAACACTGGGAATATATATTTACATCCCATTTACATGAAGTTCTTTTTTCAACACTTAACTTTGCCTCAGGAAAGAGCCACTACCCAGCAGAAAAAATTGAAACTGATAATCCTTCTATACTCTTGGGAGAAGAAAAACTGGCAAAACTGATAGCCAGCAGTTAGTCTAGTCGCAAAACCTTCAAAATAAAGAAGTAAGGTATTTAAATGAGGGCAAAGGAACATAATGAAGAAATGAGGAATCCATGCAGGAGAAAGAAAGTCAACATAGAAGGAAAAATATTGAACATTTTACAAAATAAGCTACAGAGTAGTCTAAGAAAGAGTAGGCTTGAGGTAAAACCTTGTTAAGCCTATGGACAGGCAGGTGCTACTTGAACTCCAGTGATCTTTGAATTATTCTAATGTACAGGAGTACATTTACTAGGAATAGAAACCCATTTGTGCTTGTTTCAGAGAACACCTAGCTAGATAGCTGTCGTGCAATTTTATACCAGGTTTTTATTGCTTTTTAATTTGTGATACTTATGAAATTAACTATTTGAGAAAGCAATTTCTTCAGAATTGGCTGTTCCAGATACTCTGAAGCAAGGCACAAAGCTAGAAATTTAATCACAAGCAATTTGAAATCCGTAGCTCTTCCCTTTTCAGATTCTGTTAGCAGTTACTGAACGAATCTAACTCTTGTCAGACCCTGGCTGCAAAAAGATACAGAAAGTACTGTAATCATTCCTGTTTAACAGAGGCAAGTTGGGTAAGAAATATGATGTATAAATATGATGATCATGTTATCAAATTTCATAATTGGTACTTAATCACATAGAGATAAAATTTGCCAAAATATAATGTCACACATAGCCAGATATTTGAGGGGTTTATTCATTCTCTTTTGACTTTGAAACATATTTCCAGATAATGTTAGCTTTTAAAGTTAAAAGAAAGATTTTGAGGTGATAACTTTCCTCTGGGAAGCCTAGTTTAATGAAAAATTGCCAAATATTCGAAAGGCAAAAACTGACAATGTTTGATGAATACTCATAGGACTTTTGGAAGGCAGATGTAGGGACTTTGGAAGGCAAATGCATGGGTTGTGAGAATGGAGACTTTAGGCCCACTGTAGGAGAGGATCAGGTTTGAGATCGTCTTAGGAACCTGAATGTGCACAAGCCCATGTGACTTGACAAAATCCATCTGTGGCTCCTGAAGAAGATGGTGAATGAAGTTGCCAAGCCACTGTCCATCATATTTGAAAAATTGTGGCAATCAGAAGTTCCCAGTGACAGGAAAAAGGGAAATATAACCCTCATTTTCCAGAAGGGGAAAGTGGAAGACCCAGGGAACTACAGACCAGACAGTCGCACTTCTGTGTCTGGAAGGATAATGGAGCAGATTCTCCTGGAAACCATGCTAAGACACACGAAGAACAACAAGGTGCTTGGTGACAGCCAGCAAGGCTTCATATAAGGGCAAATCCTGCCTGACCAATTTGGTGGCCTTCTATGACGGGGCTGCAGAACTGATGGATAGGGGCAAAACAGCTGACGTGATCTACCTGGACTTATTCAAAGCATTCAACACTGTCCCACATGACATCCTTGTCTCTAAACTAGAGAGAAATAGATTTGGTAGACGGAGCACTCAGTGGATAAAGAACTGACTGAATGGCCTCAAGTGAAGAGTTGTGGTCAACAGCTCAGTGTCCAACTGTAGACCAGTAATGAGTGGTGCTCCTTGAGTGCCGGTGTTGGGACCAATCCTGCTCGACATTTTTGTTGGCAACATGGACAGTGGGATTGAGTGCACCTCCAGCAAATCTTCTGATGACCTTATGTAATGTGGCTAGGTTGATACGCTCTGGAGGGAAAGGATGCCATCCAAGGGGACCTTGACATGCATGAGAGGTGGGCAAAGCTCATGAAGTTCAACAGTGCTAAAAGCAAGGTCCTACAGCTGGGTCAGGGCAATCCCAGGCACAGCTACAGGCTGGGCAGAGAAGTGATGCAGAGCAGCCCTGAGGAGAAGGATTTGGGGCTGCTGGTGGACAAGAAGTTGAACATGAGCTGGCTTCAGTTTTCGCACTCAGCCCAGAAAGCCAATCGTATGCTGGGCTGCATCAAAAGAAGCATGACCAGCAAGTTGAAGGAGGAGATTCTCCCCCTCTGCTCTGCTCTCATGTGACCCCACTTGCCTTACTGCATGCAGTTCTGTTGTCCCCAACATAATAAGGACATGGAGCTGTTGGAGCAAGTCCAGAGGAGGGCCAAGAAGATGATAAGTGGGCTGACATCCAGATGAAGACCAGCAAAGTTGGGGTTGTACATCCTGGAGAAGAGAAGGCTGCATAGAGACCTCTTAGCAGGCTTCCAGTATTTGGAGGGGGGCCTGCAAGGATGCCTGAGAAGAACTCTTCATCAGGGACTGTAGCAATAGGACAAGGAGTAATGTGTTCAAACTTAAACAGAGGAAATTCAAGTTGAATGTAAGTAAGAAATTCTTTACTGTGAAAGTGGTAAGGCACTGAAACAGGTTGCCCAAAGAAATGGTGAATGCTCCATACATACCTGGCAGTGCTTTAGGCCTAGTGTGAGGTGTCCTTATGCATGGCAAGGGGTTCAAACTTAATGCTCTTAAGGTCCTTTCCTACCTTAACTATTCTATGATTCTATGACTTACAAGCAGGATTTGTAATCCAAGCTCCTAAAGTAGTTCTTTTGGTATTATGACTGGGCCAGCGTAACTTGATTAAATCTATATTACAAATTGATGACCCTGTTTCCTGAATTAAGATGCATATTAATATGTCAGTTAAATAAAATGTCTATCATTTCTTTCAGAGAACATTAGTATTATCTCAGTATTTCTTGAAAGTCATCTGTTATTCACATCACACTTCACTTTAGGTCCTTTCTCCAAATGTACCTGGAGATTTTTGAGATACTGCAATGATTTACAAGTGTATTTAGATTGTGAAAAAATACAGGCAAAAATAATTAAGAAGACATTGGAGAGAAAGAAAAAAAATAAAAATAAACCCAAACAACCAAATACCCAAACAAACTGGAAAGGATGAGGTAGTAAGGTGTGTGTATTTACAGCACTCAGACACACCAAACCCATTATTTTTTTATAAAGTAGTTCCGTAGTTTTTCTTTTCTTTTCCCCCGCTTTTTCTTCCAAAGCCAGAATGCAATTAGTAGGGTTTTTTTATTTATGAAGAAAAAGGACACCAAAAGCTGTCTTCATTTTAGTCTATTCAGATACTTATTTCATTTTCATTTTATATATCTAAGTTCTCATCTAGTTCTAATTTCAGTAGTTGAAAGGTTGTTTCGCTCAAATGGGTTAGATATCAGAGTTGTCCTCTGAATAAGATAAAAACTGATAAATATATGGCTGATGAAAATACAGCGAAGAGAAAGGAGATGTCTGATGCAGAAGTAAGCGGTTGCTATCTACCTCTTAAGACACATGAAAATCAATAGTGAGAATGTTTTTAGTTCAGCCTCATGAGTTCCTAACTCAAACTTTTAAGAAAACTGTGGTGCCAGAAGGGACTGTAGACATGTTCAGTCATTTCTTCATTGATCAGTCTTACCTGATCATGGAAGAAGTTGCTCTTTCTTCCTTGAATTCACTTTGGAAGGAATTACAGCAAATTTGTAAAATAATAATAAAAATAATAATAAAACGCATAAAGAATGCACTGAAGCTGCTTGGATCATTTGTTCCCCTGGCATCATTTGGAACTGGAAGTCTGAAAAGTTTTAAGCTAAAAAGAATGTCCTATTTTACACTTTGGAGAATAAGAGAATATATCTCCCAGCAACATATATTGCATAAAGAAAGGTCGAGCAGACACTGTAAATTTGACATAAGAATCTGAAATTTGGGAAATTTTACATCAAAACATGTAGTTCTATGGCCTCTCTGAATGTAAGAGAGGAAGTAAAAGCCATTTCCATGTGTCTATTTTTCTTGTAAGATTTTTGGTTTTTCTAAATGAAATGCAGGATGAGTAAATTATTTCCACTATGGAACCACTTTTAAAGGATCAAAAGCAGCACTGTATAATACCACCAAACTGTGCAACAGAGAAGAAACATGATCTAGTTGGAAAAATATACTTGCATATGTCATTAATTTCTAAAATATTTTCTAGATATTAAATTCACACAGAAAAAAAATCTGTATTGCTCGTATATATATTTTATTTCAAGAAGGACACTGAAGATAATAAGTAGGGACATGAAAATTTGAATTTGCAAGATAACTAGAAACTGGATAATGTAATTTCAAAAAGAATTCCAGTAACTCTTCTAGCCTCCTGCTATAGTTCCATATTGAGTCAAAGGGAAAAGCAGTTCTTGCTAAACTGCTAATCCCATTCTCTGTGGCACTACATATTCATTCAATGTCACCAATCAACTAATCAGTCTGAAGCTCTTTAGCTTCTTAGATTTAACAAGATCAGAACCCAAGGTAGTCTGCCTGCAGGCCATAAGAGAAGCTACTATAATGCACACCAGTTACTTGAGGCTAATTTCATTCCTATCATGAGATACCACTAGAAGCATTCTAAGCATTACTGCAAATTGCTGTACAATGGCTGATTGCTTCCAAGGAAGGAAGTAGAGTTTTGAGATGCTGTGATTCACTGCAAAACCTCTGTTGGTGTGAAATAAAGCACTAACACCCTTGTATATTTACAGAGGAGACATGAAGAAGAAAGTAAAAACACTCCTTTCTGCCTGGATTGCTGGTCAAGGCTTCAGTGAAAATGTATAAGAGCCATAATCAAATTATAATCAAAAAATAGAAATACATTCTTTCACAAAGTACTGAACCAGATACCTTAACAGCAAAGGTATGTGGGCTATACAGCATATAATTCTACATTTGTTAATTAAATAAAAATTCTCTGGGCCACTGATTTATTGATAGAAAGACTTCAGACAGGTTTGGAATAAAAATATATTTTTTCATAAAAAAGACTTAATTTAGCCACATTTTAGAAAATATGTGGACTACTGATAAGATCTTAAATGGACATTGGTGACAGTGGGACTTGAAGTTATGAGCTGAAAAATTCTTTTATTTCACTTATCTTTAAAATATATGATGTTTTGTTTCTTAGTTATTTACTTGTAAATGTAAAGTATCCAATTCTTGTATATAATTATTAAACTTTGAATTAAGATTAATTCTGAAGACTTAGGTAGCAGCACATTATTTTTCTGATATTTCAAGGATTGCATGGCATTACATTTTCTTGGCCTATTTGGTAGAAAATGACTCCTTCCCTAAGCTCTGAAAAATTTAACCATTCATAGAAGCTCAAAATTATTTAAACTACCTATGTAGCTTAACAACTTTTATTTCTGTTCCTTGATGTATTCTTTCAATTATGTGTCAAGTTTCTTAAAAATACAATGGACTATTATTACCGTATCAAAAGTAAGGGGCTGCAAAAATATTTTTAGTCACTTAAAATGTAAATAATAATCTGTCCAAAGAGATTGCTTTCCAAACACATATCGAAAAAGAGCCAAAAACCATGTACAAGCCTGGAACAGAAAAAAAGGAATGATCTAGCAAAGTTGTATGCCTCAACTACTTCCAAATCTTTGTTTCATACAATGGTTCTGAGGAGGAACAAGGTGTTCAACTTCAAAGCCAGTGTGTTCATGGAGGGAATTAATGAAGGAATGTCAAAGCTAGACTGGCCAAATAGGACTTCACAAATAAGTATGAAAGCAGATTAAAGATATTAAAAGAATATATATAATGACATTCGAAAGAGAGGCGAGAAGCACTGACATCTTTCTATTTCTCACATCCAAAAGAATTTGAAGGAGACAGAGACAAATGTTAATAAAGGTAGATTAAAGAAAAGTTAGAATAAACAGCGAAAAAGAACAAGAAAATTAACTGGCAAACAGACTAAAGGTGTAAGCAATAAAATGAAAAGATCACAAGAAAAAAGACTAAGAATTCCAGTCCCGTTTAAGATATTTGTGCTAAATATATCTTTTCAAATACACACAGATGTTGTAGTCTATCAGTATGGATTACATTGGAAACTTTAGAAAGTTACATTGAATTGTTTAACTAGGTAATTATGTTTTGTTTGTTTGTTTGTTTTTTCTGATAAAACATATTCTGCAATAAAACTGTTGGAATAAAGTTTTGAATATGTAAGACGGCATTAATTTTAAGAACATCTACATTAATTTTCACCTGTTACTGATCTTCACATCTATCAGCTCTCAAGTGTTCTCAAATCTTACGTTTCATAGTCAGGAAAAGAATCACACTGACTAGGAGTTGCATGTGCATTTAAAAATAATGCTTATAAGTGTCTGTACAAAGCCTTAAAATCAAAACCCCTTAGCTCCATATGTTAATATCCCAATAGTTTTTTTAATCAGGTAAAGCCTGTAGTAGATTAAATGGGGATTAATAAATTCAAAAAGAAGATCTTATTTTTAATGAAGTATCCAGAAATAGATCCATTCGAAATTCTACTCCATTACCAACAACAAGCTCGTCAAAAGGAACTTTATACAACTACAAAACCCTGATATATGGCAAAGGACAATGTTCGAGGACTGGTAAGTCTGGCTTCTGAAATGAGTTGGCAATATATAAGGTCCAGAGATAGCTGCTAGTTGTCTTATCTACATGAGGGTTAAGCCAATAATCTTTGAGGACTACTAAACCCAGAAATATTCAGACAGCCTCATTTCATGTTGAAGTACTGTATTCATGTCAGTTATACAACAGACTCCCAAACCCACTCACATTATAAAGGTCATTTAAAATTTGTATAATGGAATGTTTTATGTAAGGTATTGCTACCTTTTGCATAGCAACACTGATGTCTACTTCCCAGTATTTCTTTTTGAAGAAGAAGTCATATTTAGGATATATACAGACAACAAGTAAATAAAATACATATAAATAGCAAAACAGTAAGAATCCAAACCATTGTAAGCAAAATCAGAAGAATCTGAAGTTGGCTGGTATTCGGGAAGTTTTCTCCTGGGATTGTTAACATTAAAAATATAAAGAAATTGGCAATATTATTTGTAATATTTCCAGGCTTACTCTTCAAAGGGATGTTAGTGTGTAAATTACAACCTGACTGTGTTTTTTGCTGAGCCTATGAAAACGAGAGATAAATACATTGAAAAAAAAAAAAAAAAAAAAAAAAAATTGCAGATGATTGTTTTGTTTTTTTGCTGACAAGATGGTGAATAAGAAAGTTGCATAATATAGCATGATTAATGGGATGGAATTAAGAGCAAGCTGCATATCAGGATAGTGGGCTGCATAAAATTTTGTTAACAATAGTTTTTTTTTGAGAAATAACAAATATTCCTGGAATATGAATATCCACATGTATAATTAAGAAACTATTTATGCAAACCATAACTTCAGTCACATGATATATGCTAGAAAGCATCTCGACCCTGACATTACCACAAAAGTACTCATGGTTGTTGCATTTTCACATGAGTTGTACCACTTATATTTTCATTCTTGAATGAGATATAGTAAAGTAGGCCTTTAATTTTCATGTTTGTCATAAAAATGCCAGACAGAAAGCAAAAAATTAAAGTTTGAACCCTCAGGTACGTTTAACTGCTGTGTAGGTTGACTACAATAGAAAAAACAGAAGGAGCCATTGCAATATATAGTGTCAGTATGTATTACCAGGAATGCTGGAGAGCAAGCTCACCATGGTCTGAAAGAAACAAAATATGGTGCAAATGCACTCAAACAATAGCAACACTGAAAGAGACCTTTCAAATCTTTTAATGTTGAAGCTGTACTGGTTTTTATTTTCTCTGATTTTGACTAAAATATTCCCTCTAAGACTGTATGACTCTTAAATCTTTCCTTATGAAATTGCAAATAATTTTTGTGTAAGGAAAGTCTTGCTTTTCTCATCTGCTAAGAATCTTCCAATACAAAAGAAATTACCAGGTAGCTGGGGGTGGGGGGGAGGTGGGGGGGTGACGCAGGGAGGATGCAGATCCTGAAATGGCTCTTATTTATTGATGTTGAATCATTCAATGCGCCCGAATTCACCCCATCTAATTTCAGTTGCTTAAGACTGTGGGCTTAAGATACGCAAAGCAAATCCGGACCACAATTAAGAGGAAAGCTCAGAGCTTTGAAACTGCACTGCTGTGGGCCTTATAGTGTGTAGCAGGTAACTAAAAAGATATGAATATATATAGGGGACAAAGAATTAATTAGTTTCTTCAGTTTTGACTAAGATTTTGAGAAACTCTAGTGTGCGGCTAGGCAACAATGTTACAAACTGTAATCTTGAAGACAATTTTGTTGAAACATATTTTATTATTATTGAATAAAACTTCTTTCCTAAGTGGAAAGCTTTATGAAATGTGTCATGTGCAATCAAACAAATACTGTATATTTTTATACTTACATGCTTCAGAAATTAAAGTAAATTTTTAGCATCATTTTTCCATCACCAAAAACTTAAGTATTTTGTGAAAGGGTAACATTAGTATAGCCATAAAAGGTCATGTGCACACTCAGACTGCATTGCAAAGAAATAAGCATTAAAGCACTCCTCCACATAATTTTTAAGCTGTGAGGAATATTCATTTGAACACATGAAATTTGCTGTGTTAAAAAAATATGAGTAAACTCCATGTGGAAAGAACTGGATTTATTTCACAATTTTCACAATTAAGGCACTTAACAAAACAAAAAGGTAAGCTGGTATCTATAAACTTATATAAAGAGTCACTACTTATCTGTCCTAGAACCTTAAATTAGCATGGTATCTATTGTTTTGGTTTCTTTTCCCTTCAAATAGAGTATTATAGATGGCTTCAAACGTGATTAATGAAATTGCTTTATTTATTCTCTATTTGTGGAGTCACAATTCAGTCCTTTGGTGAACTATAAGATTTCTGTCATATGCATTATAAGATTAAGCTGAAGTCTGATCTTATAATAGAAAATCTGAATTGGTAGGTTTGCAGTGCAGAAGAACATTAAAATCTTTACTGCATCTTCATTGACAGTCTTCCTATAACCAGTAATATGCTGGTGTGCTTACTAGGTATGATCAATATTTTTTATAATTTAAAATTGCATAATGAATGACGTATTTCTGTAAGAAAGATGTATAATTTCCTTACATGTCTGGCAAAATAGCATATTGTTCTATGCAGCTGCTCTGCTATCTAAAATTATAAAATTTGTCCATCAGTTTCCCTTTTTATTTGGTTCTGGAATGACAACATTTGGTTTTAATCAAAGGGAATTTCCTGACAGACAGGGATTTTAACAGAACATCCCTTAGTATCCTCCACATTATTTGCGAGAGAGAAATAAGCATAAGAACGGGATAGAAGGCAAATTTACCGTAAATTATAAATTCATGTGAAATATGTTGAAGTTATTTCTTTAAGTGTCCTAGTGTTGATTACAAGCCTTCCTGCACTGTTTTCTATGCTTCCATCTCTTAACACAAGCTCTTTCTTAGAACTTAAATTGTCTATAGGTAGCCAATTTACAGCAGCTTTCCTGAGTATTTGCAGTGCATTGTATTTCTTGCTGAGTGGAGAGAAATGGTGGTGCATTTGTGTTGTTCTGAACCTTTGATCCTCCACAACGTCCAGACTGTGGAGTGGTATTTCCTCATCAATGATATACTGTGATGAACAATAACCTGCAGACAACATGCTGCCTTTTGTGTTTACCTTAATCAGGAGCCATCATCCTTGGAAGCAGAGTATCAGGCTAAATGAAGATAATAAAGTCTCAGGATTCCATGGTGTATGTTACAGTGTGATGGCTCCTCAGAGTCATTCCACCATTGCCCAAGTAGTATATTAAAGGCAATGGTGATTCTCTCTATTGGAGAGGAAATAATAACTTATTACATATACTTTCTGTAATTCTTTCAGTGAAAGAAATCCCATGAATGTAAAGGGGGATTGTGGACTCAGAAGAAGATGAACTTCCAAATAAAAAAAAAATCATAGTGAAGTAAAAATGTAATGAAGTCAATAACTATATGACTTAGTATAATAAACTTAGGACTTCAAAAGAAATAAATTATACTAAAGCAATCACATGCTAATTAATAGAAGAGAGTTGTATGAGACATAGGCAGTGTATTACCATAATAATTACAAACAAAGTACTAATCTCATTAAACCAACCTGTAGCATGATTATCAGCTCATATGAATTAGTGATGTCTGCTTCTCATACGGTAGAGGAAACCTCATACTAAAGCACTTAGAACCAATACAACGGAAAAGTCATGGACATTATTTTTCTTTCTTTTAACAACAGCAGGAAATCAGATTTGATTTCCAAACATATCATCTTAGTCACATCTAGCTGGATCTTAATTATTTTTTTAACCTTGCAATTTATTTTTTAGTTTATATTGGATAGCAAACACTTCCTACCATTTTTATTTGTTTTCCTAAATCTGTGTTGCTGAAGCTATTTCTCCAGGAAGCCTTTCTATTGACTATGCTCTTCAAGGCGCTTTCCACGCCAGATATTTGAGTGCTGCTGGTGTCAAAACAACAAAGAGAAAGATTCAGAAAGTAAACTGATTTATTAAACATTGTGACTGGAAACCAGGGAGGGAGCTGTAAGCATGGCTAGTTAACTTCTGTTTACAAGAGTGTTTTCTGGTAATTTTTCATTTAAGACAACTCAGAGATAAATTAAATTTAGTACTTATTTCAACAAAGTAGAAGTCTGTGTCCATAAGAAGCTGGGAAGTTTCTTTATACTGTAAAATCAAGATCAAATATGCATAGGAAAACCTATATTTGCCCTGGAATATTTCAATATTTCCTGAACTACCAGCTACTTAGTGTCAAAACTCATAGATATGACTTTTCAGCAGAATGCTTATAGCAGCAATATAGTAAAAGTAAACATTGATTTCCTAACACTGCCTGATTCTATTAAAAAAAAAAAAAAAATCTCATTTGCTTAATATTGCTGAAAGTTTATCAGCACTTTGATTTTTGTACAATTTTAATGCTTCTAAAATTATGAATTTCCATGAAACTGTTGTACAGTAAAGATGAGAAGAAATCAGAAAATGTTTAGGGAAAATGCTCCATTATTTTTTTACATTCTTGCCCATACCTGGAAAATATTTTTTAACCACATTCCTATGATACTACGAAATAGAACTGTCCTGATGAATTTCTGCCGGGAAAACTTCTATTTTACTTTTGTCTGGATGCATAGCAGTTCTGTGACCAACACTGAATGTTTTGACTGAAAAATGTTTTCCTGCTTTGAAATAGTTGTCTCTGTTTCACTTGAACCCTTATTTTTTATCAATGTCTTGACATTCGTCTTGCAGTAATTAAATATTATCCAGTGACAAACTTCAGTTCCTTTTGACATTATCTCCTAAGTAAAATAATAACTAGAGGATAAAAGAGTAGCAGATTGCAAAAGTGATCTCCTGCATTATATAAAATAATAAACACAAAAGCTGGAATTAATTTTCTCTCTTATATTTTGTTGTGAAAATATACACAAAATCAACAATTGGCTAAAAATTCAGAAAAACCCCACAAATAATAAATTCTTGTAATGTGGCTTTGGAAAAAAGAAAACAAAAAATATCCCCAAGTGAATAAAAAGAAAAAAATATAACTCCTTAACTAGATATTGCTTTTCTGAGCTTGCCCACTACAAAATTTCAGGAGTTTTTTTAGATTATATGCTTTTAGAATTAGAAATCCCTTAAGAATTCTCAGTATTATTCAATAACATGAAGCTAGTTTTCTCTAACTGAAGAGTCAAATTCTCTATGCCTGTTTGCTCTTTTGTATTATCAATATCACAAATACTTTCACAAAGCTTATGGAATATGCTTCTTAGTTGTTTTAGAAGTGCACAAAAAGACTGCTTTTGTTTCCTGTTACTATTTTCTGCTTCTTGTATGTACCCATGAAAAAAAGTTCAGTGAATATGAACATGTCAAAACCTAATGTTTCATCAAAATACACATAGAACATAGAACTTAAAAGGTGAAGTTTTCTATCCTTTTGGGTGATATGGTTTAGTGGGAGGTGTCCCTGCCCATGGCAGGGGTGTTGGAACTAGAGGATCTTAAGGTCCTTTCCAACCCTAGCTATTCTATGATCCTATAAAACCCCTAATAATGAAAAAGAACAGTAAGAGAACCTCAACTATACAATCAAACAAAAATACAATCTGAGAAAAAGAGGCACAGGTCTTGTGTACTCTAAGGCTGAATGAAGTGGATGTATCACAGGAGCTGAATGAAACTAATTGATGCTAGAGGGTAAGGCTTTTAAAGGACTGTGATGAAAACTACTCCATGCCACACAGCTGACAATCGTAATGAAAACTACTTCGAGTTTATCAAGGGGCTTGGGCTCCCTCTTCCACATATAAACTCAGTAAACTTCAACAGATTATTTAAAGCCTTTGGAGCTTTGCTCAGGTGGCTATTACTGTTCCAGATAGGCAACTCCAATTAGAAACATAGAATCACAGAATTATAGAATAGTTAGGGTTGAAAAGGACCTTAAAATCATCTGCTTGCAATGACCCTGTCATGGGCAGGGGAACCTCATACTGAACCATGTCCAACCTCAACTTGAACACTGCCAGGGATGTAGCATTTATAACTTCCCTTGGCACCCATTCCAGTGCCTCACCGCCCTTACAGTAAAGAACTTCTTCCTTATATTCATTCTAAACTTGCTCTGTTTAAGTTTAACCCGTTACCCCTTGTCCTATCACTACAATCCCTAATGAAGAGTCCCTCCCCAGCATCAGTGTAGGCTCCCTTCAGATACTGGAAGGATGCTATGAGGTATCCATGCAGCCTTCTCTTCTCCAGGATGAACAGCCCCGACTTTCTCATCCTATCTTCATATGGGAGGTGCTCTAGTGCTTAAAGCCCAATTACTTAATGATTTCTTCGTCTTGGAAAGGCCACCTATCTTGTATGCTAAACAAACATAAATTCTGGTATGGTTATGCTTTTTCTAATATTTCTTGAGTTCTTTTCAGGTATTCATTAGCTTTTAGCTCACTAAGGATTTTAAACTATTTCTTGAAAGTCCAGCTTTTTTGCTGTTTATGCTCTTCATAACACAAGGTCTTTCTCTTGCTTTATGCTGTAGTAAAAAAGAATTCAAACAGAGTGAGATAGTTGCATATAAAAGCATATGAAGGTGCTAGAAAATAGTTTCATATATAAGGCATTTTTTATTCATTTGAAGCTAAGGGGTATCAACAGAGTGCATGCAGGGAGAATGCCTGGAGATTGTTGCTTCAGGAGCTTTGAATTTCAGTCTACAACTGAATTTTTGCATGTGGATGACAGAGAAATTTCCCATAGGTTAAGGCAATTTCTTGGGACAAAGTAGAAACAGATTACCCTAACTTCTTCAACATAGAGAGAGAGAGCTGCTGCTGCCTCTCATTCATCATGCTCCTAAAGCATGGTTTTAATCATACAGCATTTCTTTATTTTCAGTAACAAGCATACCAGCTTGCAATCTCTTGCAACTCCCATGTGAATATTGATTCATCGGTTAAGAATTTCTAGGCTTAGCTTTTTGTACGCTTTTATGCCTCATTTCGAAGCTAAGGTATGAACCAAGCTTTCAAACTTTTATTTGGGTTTCCATTGGCTAATGGAATTTTCAGGAGCTCTAGCCAAACCAGTCTGATATTTATTGCAAATTCTTACTTTCTAGTCAGAAATGGATAGCTAAAATAATTTATCTCACAACCAAAATAGTTGTTCTTCTCATCTCACATTAAGTAACACTGAGAATGAGACAAATTCTATTTTCCAATGTACAGCACTGTGAAAATTTATATAGTCAAGTATGTATTACATAATAGTCTGTAAAAATATATTATGTAATAATAGTTTATTTTCATGTTACGCTTCAACAAATAAATTAACTCTTTCTTATTGTTCTTGGCTTTGTACATACGCCAACTCTATTCACTTATTCTCTGCTTTGAATTTGAAAAAAATTAAATTTTCTAAAGTTTTACAATAGTGATTGTGAGACTCAAAAGACTGAAAAATGCCATGATTTCTGATTTAGTTGTTACCTGTGTTTGTCTCAAATATATATTTCAACAAACAGTAAAAAATCACGATTTTATCACAAAATCCTGTGTACAGCATTTATACCTTTATATGTAAATTGTAAAAACACAATGAAAATGTGCAATATTGTGGATATTAGCTAATTTTTTTTTTTCCAACTAGTGGGTAATAGCTCCTTTTTTGTGCTATAAAAATGAAAATATATTCTGAAATATTGGCTCAACCCAGGGTGTACTTCAGAGTTTTTAGATTGTATAATAATGTGGTGAGAGAAAAAAAAAAAAGTTTACTGTATCAGAAATCATAAGGGAAAATACATGTAACTGAGTGAGTCTAAAACTGCATGCAAATAACAGTTTTTATGTTTGAACCAAAGAAACATATTAATATGTATGTACATAGTGAAGAACATACTAATATTACTAATGAACTGGATTTTTTTTCCTTCTTGTAACTTACTGGCTCCCTACACTAATGATTCTATTTGTATCTTACTATATTATTAATGCATATTGCTTTGAGTGCTTAGTCATCATACCTATGATTTTGGTATTGACCTCCGAAGGCTTTTAATATTGTATTTAGAAGGGAAGGTGTCTTCCCTCATACAAAACTTCTTTTGGTTAAAATTTTTTTCTCTATAAGCTTTTATTAGCTGAAGATGAAAATATTTGCAGGTTGTAAAGCAAATTTAAAAAACCCCACCATCATAGTATCTGACCTTCTAAGCTTATGAAATGCGTATGTTATTAGACTGATATTCACAAAACCCCTATCTGGTTTCTGGACAAAAAATCAGTGTGCGTGGTTTTTCTTTCTATACCTAATCAGTGCTCCAGCTAAGGAGTTATTATGCAGTATGTGGAGCAGGAGAAATGAGAACATACTGTCAAGGACATGTATCTGAAATCATATTCAGAGTTTCTGATAAAACTAGCATCTTTTGATGCTGGAATACCAATCTTTAATGTCATTATGCTTTTTGTACGTTAATTGTATCCTAGTACAGAAGACTCAGCAAAAAACTGAATTAACCCAGAAAATATAACCCAACCAAACTTGCCTGTGTCCAGCTTAAGAGTTGTACCTCTGTTAAAATGCATGCTGTGTGGGCTGGACGTATGCAATGCATATTAGAATGTAAGAAATCAAAACTTCTCTGGCTTTCTTATGATTACATTTCTTACGAGCTTTCAGGAAATTATAAGTTAGTTTTTAATTAACCCTACTGGAAGCAGCTATAATATAAAAGCTGAATTGTGCCTTCTAGTTTCTAAGTCAACAGATGTCGACCTAGGGGCAAAATTACCCTCAGTGATATATAACTTAATCAGCATTACACCTTTCATGTGCATGAGAAGAGCACTATCTAATTACAGAATATGTTTTTTGAAAATGAAGGTTGAAGGTTAAGATTTCATTTAGGGCACATTAGCTTAAACATGCCTTTGGGCTATTTTTATTGGCTGGACTTTTCACGAATTCTCGTAAAAACATGTATAAAGGAGAGTCCTAAAACTAAAAAGAAATTGATTCAATGGTATGCAGGAATTCATATTCAATTTTTGTGAAAGTGGTCCTTGATGATTTGAAGGTTCAGACTACATATCCTTTTGAATATCGGTATCCAGCTTCACAGAATTACTGTCTGAACAGTGATAATAGTTTTGAAATAAACGCATTTGTAAAGGATCTATTTCAGGTTTGATTTTGTAGAGGAGAAACAGGCATACAGGACTAATGCGCTTATACCTTTGCTCTAACGCTTAACACCATGCATCAGTATTTCCTGGAATCTATGTGGCAGCATGTCCTCCTGTGATACTCACTGCCACTGGAATCACTCTTTTTTCAACAGGACTTCTAAATATTGTTTCACCTATGACTTTTTTTTTTTTTTTTTTTTTTCATTTTTACTTTGTGTGAGGAGGAAGACTGCATCAAGGAAAGACTGACAAATCCTACCTACAACCAGCCAGAACTCTTCTATGGTTAACTTCAAAAACTTATGTCATCGACGCTGGGATTGAGTGCACCCTTGGCAAGTTTGCCGATGACACCAAGCTGCATGGTTCAGTTGATATGTAGCAGGGAAGGATGCCGTCCGGAGTGGCCTCAACAAGCTTGTGAGGGAGGCCAGTGAATAGCTCATGAAGTTCAACAATGTGAAGTGCAATGTCCTACATCTGGGTCAGGGCAATCCCAGGTACAGCTACAGGCTGGGGAGAGAAGTGGTGCAGAGCAGCCCTGCGGAGAAGAACTTGAGGGTTTTGGTCAATGAGGAACTGAACATGAGCTGGCTTCAGTGTGCACTTGCAGTCCAGAAAGCCAGCTGTATGCTGAGCTGCATCAGAAGGAGCGTGACCAGCAGGTTAAAGGAGGTGATCTTGCCCCTCTACTCTGCTCTCACGGGACTCCATTAGGAGTACCATGTGCAGTTCTAGTGTTCTCATAATAAGGACATAGAGCTGTTGGAGCAAATCCAAAGGAGGCCCTTATAATCCAGAGGATGATCAGGGGACTGGAGCACCCCCCTATGATGACAGGATGAGAAAACTTGGGCTGTTTGGCCTGAAAAACAGAAGGCTGCTTAGAGAACTCATAGCAACTTCCAGTATCTGAAGGGGCCTACAAAGGTAAACTTTGTAGGCCTGGAAAGGGCCTCTTCATCAGAGACTGTAGTGATAGGACAAGGGATAATGGCTTGGAACTAAAACGGCTGAAGTCCAGGTTAGATATAAAGAAGATCTTTACTTTGAGGATCGTGAGGCACTGGAATAGGTTGCTCAGAGAAGTGGTGAATGCTCCATATCTGACAGTGCTAAAGGCCAGGTTGGAGAGGATATTAGGCAACATGGTCTACTGTGATGTGTCCCTGCCCATGGCAGGGGGGTTGGAACTAGAAGATCTTAATGTCCGTTCCAACTCAAACCATTATATTATTCTATGATTCCGTGATTCTATGATTCTACTTGCAAACCTACCATGTGAATTAACAAATTGAGAGAAGTTAAAGAGTCAATGTGATCGGTTCAGGGAACAAGTATCTGCATTTTGCAGGAATAAAAAAGATGGAAGGAAAAAACAGGAATTTGATTCCATATGAAACCCACTTTTTTATTTCAAGCTACCAGCCAACATTTTCTTTTCTTTGCTAAAAAATAGATTTACTGTTCAGTGAAACCACTTCAAAGGGTCTAATAGTAGTTGAATATAGCAATAAAATTTTCTTAAAATAGCAAGGAAAACCACAGCACATTGAAGAAAAAAAAAATAGTTTTCATAAAAAGAAAAAAGTTGAGGCTACAAGAATATTTCAAAATGAAAAAAAAAAAAGAAGTCCACTATGTTCCTCTACTGATAAATTCTTTCAATCTTTGGGCACAAGATTTGCTTTCTTTGAAACAGAACAGAAAAAAAAAGTAAAACTTGTTTCAACTTTTTAATGGCCAATTTTCCACATGTAGAACCTAGATAACTACAGAAAAAAATAAACCACTATTTCCTAACTTCATCTCAATTCCTTCTGTTAAAAGGTAAGTTGTAGTAGGAGTTATGGAAGTTGTGGGGAAAAAAAAGAAAAAGAATGAAAAAAAAATTACACATTTACCTTTATTTTATTCAACAAAATGAAGATATTTTGAGGTTTATAATACCAGTTAATAGCTGGTATAAACCACAGAACTATTCAGGGAAGAAACCTAAGTTAGACTTCTTTCATTTGGTAATAACTGTAGGGAACAAAAGAAGAGCTTTTTTTCATTTTCTCTAGGTACTTTTGTATCATTTTTGACTTTTCAAGTAAAAGCTTTCTTTAGTCTAGCAGCTACCACAGCACGTTTCTCGGATGTCAAGATAATGACTCAATTTCTTTACAAATGGGTTGCGTCTTGATTTATTACTATGACTAAAGAATATGACCACTCTCCTCATAAATTCATAGCAAACTCTATTTTTGAGTCATTAAACAACTACGATCAGTTTACCACTGACCTTGAGGTTATGTTTCAGAAGAGAGGGTCATCTTAACTCATGAATATATGTCTGAAATGGATTCATACAAGCTTCTGCACAATTTGTGACATTATTCTTGTTTGCTTGAGAACTCTTAGACAAGAAGCCTCCCAGCAAGTGGTTAGAAATTATTTCCATGTTATAAGTGTAACATAGCTATATGATAGCGACATTTATGAACACAAAAGAAACATGGTAGGGTTTGGATGGAAACTGAGATATTGTTTCAAATTAATATTGTGATTCTTTCACCTACATAGTTAACACTGACTTCTCTGAAAACAATTTTCAAAATGTAGTTTGTATATATTTGGAGACTTGTATGCCTCACTGGGTAAAAAGACACTGACCTTTTGATTCTTATTATCTGCATGATCTCCCAGGCCTTCTGAGGTGAAAAAACAGGCCCATAATGCACTGTGCAGGATATTTCAAGTAACTGAGTAAGTCAGCTGTGTGTATGCATATATGTATCTAATGTTTGTAAATTAATCACTCTGTTTGTAATATAGTTTGAGAAATGATTGCATAAAGTTGACATTGGAAAGTTCCAGGAAGGTTTTATTGACAACGTTCTAGATCAGTTTTTCTCAGAGTAGCAAACCTGAATTTTTAATAGACTATTACCATTATTACAACTCTGCAGGTAGAATTCATCTTCAAACTTACAATGCTTTTTGCAGAAGCTGAAAATGTAAAAGAATAAAGCTATTCACAGTAAATATTAACAATTCTATTAAACATTACCAGCCCTAGTAATAACAAAGCTACTTTAGAAGTCACAAGGTTGAAAAGCATGCAGAATGAATCAAACCCTAATATTATTATGAAGATCTGGACAAAATAACGTTGAGACCCTGAACAATTTAATAGACTGCTGACAACACCAGCCTGCCAAGGCTTAAACAGAATTGCTATAATGTCTTAGGTACACTGTCTAAAACATCCAGCTCATTGCCTATAGTGCTAGTTAAATTATTTGCAAAGGAAAATAAGAGCACAGAGCTGAAGAAATAAGAAATGCTGTTTTCAATTTTTCACAACAGTAGGAGAATATGGGATCATATCCCATTACTTCCAATCTGAATCATATTAATGTACTGAAGAACAAATTGCATCTACCCAGGTATAAAACACTTAGTAGGGTATAGTATGGCATCAAGTATCATTCTTAAATTATCAGAAAATATGGTGCAAACTGGAGAAGGTTCCCAAAAAGAGGGCAGTGGTTATCTTTCAACATTTTTGAAGAGGGAAAGACTTATACACCTATGTAACCCTATGTAGTTACAATAAATAATGGTTCAGAAATTAGTATTTTCCACCTGGGGAAATAAGAAAAAAAGGCCTAAACAAACAAAACTCACAAAAATCCAAACGAAAAAAATCCTTTATTTATCTTAATTTTGAATTTCCATTTTGGAAACATGGCATGACTTAGATCAGATGTTAGGAAGAAATTTTTTACAATGAGGATGCTAAGATGGATTGCCCAGATAAGTGGTGAATGCTCCATTATTTGAAGTGTTCAAGGTCAGGTTGCATGAGCTTTGCGCCACCTATTTGAATGGAAGGTGTCCCTCTCCATAGCAGCAGGATTGGAACTAAAATGATCTTTAAGGTCCCCTTCAACCCAAACCATTCTGTGATTCCTCGATTCTATGATTACATGATGTGCTACTGTAATTTTACCATAGCAATAAATAATCATCATCTGATAGCTCTTTTGTATTTTGAAATTAGTATCAATTATCTCTGTACACTTCTCACATGGAGGCTCTTGGGAGATTACTCTAAACACACCTTTCACAATCTTTTTGCCAAAAATTTCCACTGCTAATTCTTACTGACATTTAAGACTCCTTGTTCAAGGCAATTTTGACTTTGTTTTTCCATTCTGCTTAATGTTAGAGTGATATTTTCGTCTGCTGAGCATTTTCAATCTTTCACACACATTCATCTCTGCAGACTATATCTCATAGCAATTAGAAGACAAATTCAGACCTTCTCTGTTATTACCCAGATAAATAAGCACTAAAAGCCAAACTGACTATGTAATCAAGACAGTTGAGAGAAGTAAAAAAAAAAAAAAAAAAAAATCCAAACTTTTACATTAACATTCATGGATACTGCATTCTTATTAGTGCTCTAGATAGTAATTTTCCACCAGAAATAAGAACTTCTATGCATTGGAAAACAACTGAAATCCAATTACTTATTTGATACTGATGATCTCAGTTTGATGCACAGTAATAAAGCTTTCCAATCATAGAACTAATCAAACACAATTTTTTTTTCTTTTTTTTCTTTTTTTTTTGGGGGGGGGGAGAGGGTGTGTGACTAAGGTCATTTTCAAATAGGAGCAATTTAGAAAGGACTGGTTGACATCTGGTGAATTTCACAATGAAGATGAAATGCCAGGTGTCTTTGGCCGCAAATGCAGCTTAGGTTACCACTGTGCATATGGACACTTGAGTAACTTTGTTACAATGCTGCCAACATAAAAAGCTACAGTCTCGTACTGTAGAACGCTTGTCAGAAGTCACAGTAAAGTTGGAGCTAACTTTGGAAGATGCTAGTACACCTTCAGAGGTCAGTACCTCTCTGTAACTTAAACAAATGGGAAGACAGATGGCTCCTGTGAATGGCCTTAAAGAACACCATTCAACATTATGGTGGATTATGATTCTTTGCCCTTCTTGCACAGATCAGACTGTCAGAATAATAACTATACAACTCAGAGTTTTTGGGAAGCCATTTTCCCATCTAGGAATAATTCACAATTCTATGAATTCTAGGGAAATTTTGTGACTAAACCTCAAAACAAATCTACATCTTTGATTTTTTTTTTTTTAAATGTCAAAATCTCTGGTGATTATACCTTTTTTTAATTAATCTTTTCCTAGCTTCTGAAATGTTTTAGTGCTAAAGTTAAATAAATTTTCATAGGTAAAATACCTGCACAGCATAGTATTGTGATCTCAAGTATATCAGTCAGACAATTATATGGTGAAGTGTAATAAAAAATACAAATGAATTAGACATAAAATTCTATCATTTAAAGATTGAATGAAGCTGCAAGATACTCTTACATATTTTATATATAAATCCTGAAAACAAATTAATTTTTTCCAGGCATTTATATTTAACAAAAAAGGGATACCTTTCAGATAAATTAATTGTCCGAATGTTTTCTATGTCCAATATAGTAAGCTAATGCCATTGGTATATTTCATAGACAAATCTCTTTGAAGAGACAGGATATTAAACTTTATTAAATGACTGACTGCAATATAATATGCATTTAATATCTGTATCACTCACCATCACAGTCATAAAAATCTATAAAGTTTGGGTTCCTGTTACTGTTACTGTGCAGGCAAAGTGCTTTCATTAATATCCACTTAGAGAATGTTCATGCAAACTTTCATCTTAACACTGAATTAAAACTATGAGTTCATTATTAAGTATACTACCAGTGCACTATTTTAGCTGGAGCATCATGGTCTCATGTACAATTTAATAATTGAAAAAAAAGCTACATTAAAGTGCCAGTAAATCCAGCAGTATTTTACAAAATATTTATCTTCTTACTTGGTTTATTTTCAAAACTAATTTCCCTGATGTTCATGGTTCTTTGTGATGCTCAAAATGATCCTTTATTATACTGAAATAACTGGTAGTGTAAAATAACAACAGAACATTTATAATTTCATTTAATCACAACTTAATGAAACGGCTTTGAATCTTTTGTTTTCACCTTTCAGTAGCACAATTCCATGCTAATTGACAGAAATAGCAGTGTTTTATGCAGGTAATTGAACCAAAATCTGTCCTTATTTTATAATTAAAATAACAATAAAATTAGACATAGGAGGAAGCCTATCTTCATTATAGTCATTTACATATAGAGACATATAGTAACAGTAAATCAAGAGGTTTCAGGACAGAAGAGTGCAGTAAACTTCCCCTGAATGTACTGTAACACAAGATTGATGTGAAATGGTCTACTTGTCAAATGGAAGATGAAGCGGCTTGAGATCTCTTCTGTCTGATGCCACCTGCCAATTGCCTCAAGGTTTCTTACAGTGAATGGGAATTGAATGCATAAACCAAAACACAGTCCCTGAGCATTTGTATGGCCAAGTACTACAATGGATACTCTGCAAGAGTCCTGATACAGGATGCCATTTGAAGATCTCCCTACACCTAACAGAAAACATCTGGAAGGCAGCACATGTGGGCTTCAACTTGTATACCCAGCTTTTGTGGAATAACACAAAAGTGTGCTGCCCAGAATTAGGTCCAGAGGTCTGTGGTTCTCTTTAAAATTATTCTCAGGTATAACAAAGACAACTCTAGCGTCTCCTTGAGAACATTTTCTTTATCTTGCAGCTGCTTTTAGGTTTAAAATATGCGGACTCTTCAAATTCCCAGAATGTTCAGGAATCACTTGATTCCTGTTATGAATGCAAAAATGGCTTGAACCAAAACCATGACATAGTACTGCTACATGCAGTAATCCAACAATCAGCAAACAAGGTTTGCAGTAAGGAAAATATTTTTCTAAGAGTATAAGTTAGAGTACTTCTGAAGTAAGAAACAAAAGGAAAGGAAATGGAAAAAGGAATGAAAAGGAGGAGAAGAAAAGGAAGGAGGAAGGGAGGGGAAAAGGGGAAGGCAGGAGAGGGAAGGGAAGGGAAAGAAGGGAAGGGAAGGGAAGGGAAGGGAAGGGAAGGGAA
>JANRGW010026771.1:0-10198 GCA_024733675.1 Psilopsiagon aymara | reverse complement strand
GAATGGGTTGCCCAGGGAAGTTGTGAATGCTCCATCCCTGACGGTGTTCAAGGCCAGGTTGGACAGAGCCTTGGGTGGCACAGCTTAGTGGGAGGTGTCCCTGCCCATGGCAGGGTGGTTGGAGCTCAATGATCTTAAGGTCCTTTCCAACCCTAACTATTCTATGATTAAATATTTGAGAGTATTTGATCGTCTTCTTTTCTTAGACAGTACTTGTCAGTCTTTACTCCGTATTTGAATATATAGATTCAGTTTTCCATTACCTTGAGATAAACAAAACTAAGAATCCCTGAGAGAATTTATGTAAAGATGCTGAAGAGATACACTAGAATAACTCTTGCATCATGTACTCCATGAAATCTCAAAATGGAGTACTTTTAAATTTCAGAGATTATACAGTCTTAATGAGAAATCTACAGTGTAAGCATAACTACTGAGATTATCACACGTAAGAGAAAAAGAAGAGAAAATGCTAAATGTGATCTTCGGAAAATATTATCCTAATCTGAAGATTGTCTGGTTAGGAATTTCTTTGTTTCCTAAAGTCTAAGCTGTATGAAGAGAAAATAATTCAACTTGTCTCCTGGAATCTAATACCATATGGTTGTTGTCAATAGGAATGGTTTACTGCTGGTGGAGAGGCTGACAGTAATGTTCTCACAAATATTGATGGATGTTCTTCCATCAGTACAGATGCACAATGAATCCTTCAGTGCACAAATACAGATGTATGTTGTTAAATATAGCCATAATGTTTGGGAATGTGGGGGAGCTATTTGGGGAGATGCAGTCAATGTGGACAGAGGCACTTAACAGGACATAGAAGCACTTTTACTTTGTGGCTATAATTACTGATAATGCAGTGTAACAATAGGCTTTTTTTAAAGTAAAAATTTGTATTGTGTGTGGAAGAGGATTGTCATTATATTGGTTTGGTTATTTGTAAGTAGAAAGTTGCTGGAGATTTAATGTGCTAGAAGTTGGAGATTGTGCTGTTCATGTTGCTGTACCAAATGTCTTATAAACTTTGGACATTTTAATTTGTTTTCTGGCCAAATTGCGTACGCACAGAATCCTGAAAAAGGTGTGTCCACAGAACTGCTTCTTTGTTATTTCTGAAGGTAATGCAGCAATATTTTTATTAGTAACAAGTTGTTAGTTAAAGATGGTCTCTATTTTTACTGAAGTTCAAGTATTGTCTCTTAACAGTGGGTACTTAGTTGTGAGGTTTGGGAGATCACCTGACTGCGGAGGTGGATATATTTCCAACTGAACAGACACAAAGATGGACCTCCTTCCAGGGACTGTGAGGGGAGAAAATGGTTCTTAGTGTATTTTTAGACAGCATACTGCTTTTCAGGTATTATACACTGATGAATAGCAGTGGCACCTCTTAGGTATTTTCACAATTTAGGAAGTGTAAATGGAGTGAGGACATAATGGAGATCAGGCATTCTCCTTGGCAACTCTCTTTACTTGCATAGTTATTAAAAGTTTTTGGGGGATGAGCAGAAGCTGAAACCCAGTCTGAATTCCCTGTGATTTGTTAATGTCTATGTAAGAGTATCATTGTGATGATGTAAGAGTATCATTGTGATGCTACGCATTTCCCAGTTGTGGGACATGTCTATCCTAAATCTGCCTTACTTTATGTAAAGCTTGTGGCTCTCTTGATCTTCAGTATCATGTAAGTGCTGTGGTGAGTCAGATTTGTCTGTCACCAGTTCAGTCTTTCACTGTAGATGAATGAACATTGAGGCAATTTTAAAGCTCATAAAAATCTGTAGCTGATAGCTATGAAATTCCAAATAAGCACTTTTTTAAATACTTCTATTCCATCTTCAGTTTCCTCTAAAATCAATCAGCTTTTAGAATGTTCTACTCCTCATGGAGATAATGTGAGAGTAGCAAGCATGTTGTCAGGAAACTTCCTGCATGGATGACATACATGACTAGTTTAATATCTGCTATTTTCAGATAGGCAAGGCTGAATTTTGTAAAATCCCGGAAGCTAGAGGTATTGGCTAATGGAAAAGAATAATAGCGTTGGCCTTATAGTTCTATTTTGTGTTTTGTTCTAATAAATGCTTCCTTGCAGCAAGGGAGGCAGATGAGCTTGTAAGAGAGAAGGTCTTGTTCCATGTCTGTTATAATCTGCAAAGTGATATCTCTCGCAGAAGAGGAGAGCAGGAGGTGTTTAATGACGTGCTCAAACTTTAGAGCTGAATGTCACCTGCTGTTTAACATTAGGATAAATATATTTATTGGTTTGCAATTTGAAGAAAGAGCCTTTTCTAATAGTTGTTTGTCCCAGTGTTGGAATAATTATTTAGAGCCATGTGAGTTGGTGAGTTGTTTTTTTCTGGTACACGGAAATAAATCAAACTGTGCTAATTTTTGCATGCATTAGTACATTTGCTCTCTTCCAGTTAGAGGCAGATTGAATTATTTTGTGTGGTTTCAAGCTGAAGATAAATCTCAGAAAAAGATATGTTCAGGTGCAAAGAAATTCTTTGCAACTGATTGCTCATCTTCTGTGATTCTGAGGGTAACTCTCTTCACAGGTGGTTATTGCTGGTTTTTGTTGTATACTGATTGAGATGGGAAGCTGACAAAATCTAGCGAGCATAGTTCCTGCTTCAGTCAGTTGGATGATCTCATTTTAGATGTGACACAATGAGTAAGAATTACAAAATGTGAATGTGTGGATGGCAGAGCTAGTCTCTTTTAGTGCTTTCAATAATCTTAACATAAATGGAGAAGAGGGGTTTGAATTAATTTCTCAATTCAAAGTGCCTTGCACTGCATGTTCCTTCAACAAACATCTGTGAGTAGGAGGCAGCATATAGAAGCTCTGTTACAGAATTTTCCTGTGAGGAGAATTATGGCTTAGGCACACAGCATAGCCACCTTGTTCTTCTCTTTGCTCTAGCCTTTAGCTGTTTTTCTCACTACACACAGTTGTAAACAAGCATCAGAAGATGGTCTCTTAGATTGCAAATCATGAATTTTCATTAGGTAAGCCAAGAGAAAACCTTCACTTTCTCTTTTAGTGTCGGGTTCCTCTAAAGTTGTCATGGAATAGGATATTTTGTTTGTGAATCTTTCCATCTAACCCTGTGTTGAGGAAGCTTGTGGTGTGGCTCCATTATGGAAATGCAGTTGTTTCCTCAGCCATTCTCCATGCAGAAAAAAGACCTCTACATACCTCCTTCTCTCTCTCTCTCTCTCTGAGTTTGCTATTGTAAAGAGTATTCTGGTACTGTAATATGTACTGAATGAATGCCATGAGTGAGGTTCCTAAGCACTTGGATATACAGAGAATTTATTATGGCCTTTTTTTTTTTTTTTTTTAAATCAGGTCACAATCTCCAGGTATGAAATGAAAAAATCAATAATAAAGACATTCTTTTCCTTTTAAAGGAAGTTTGTTTTCACTAATATTGCAACATTTGATTTTATTGTAACTGACACCTGTTGTAACTCTATCATAAATTTGTTATGTGAGCCAAATATCAGATCATGTTTCAGCAAAGTGTCTGTACCTAGCACAATTACATGGAAAATCTCTGAAAATTACTTGGTTTGTCATTTTATTATTAAAAATTAAGTAGAGATCAGCACAATATGACAAATTATTGCATGTTAGAAGAATTACATTTTGAGAGATGGAATTCATCCTTCATTTCTGAAATTCTGATTCAGATTTCAGCACTTAACCCTTACATAGCAAAGTAAGAAGTTCATTACTTGTTTTTTTTAAAACCTATTTTGCAGGAAAAGATCTCATGGCTCATGTGCCTGAATCCCTGGCATTATTTGTCAGATTGGTGAAATATTTTAAAGTACTATGCCTGCAGCCACTCTGAAGTCCACTTTTTCTTAGCGGATATTCATCATGGATATCTTTTTCATTGTAACTTCGGCTCAACCTTACTTGTCTGTGGCAATCTGAACCCTTTCCTGCTTTCCACCACAAAGTTGACTGTCAGGCTACAACTATCTTTATAATCCTGCCTGACTATACTTTGCTTGTCACCCTCCTTTCTAGATTTCATAAACACCTCAAGACCATGTAAAACTGCAGTAAGATGTACTTAGGCAGTGCAGGAGTTGCCATAATATGATATTACACGGTCAGAAGTTTGAAAGGACTGTTCAATAATCCTTTTTTTGGAGTATTATATCACAGTTCTGCCTGAAAGCAACTGGATTTATCTCCAATCTATCTGTAAGTTAAATTCTACCCGAATTATTTTTGGTGGCATAATTTATACCAGTGTCAGATGATAGACAATTTTCTGGAGGTGAAAGAAATTTAAGGTAATACTGGTCACTGCTTTCAAGAAGTAGACTGCCATTCAGCAGACATTGCTTATGTCTGCATTAGTGAGAGATCTGTAGAGACACATTGCTTGTGCTGAGGACCTGATGTTCCTTCCTTGTTTTTAGGGAGGAGGGGGTTTCTTTGCAGTATGTCTAATCTAGTTCCATTGATAGAATGTCTGCTAGTCTTTAGGGTGTGTCTTTGGGTTAATCTCTGGAAGAAAAAACTAAGACATTTGGAGGTGCAATCCAAAGTGTTGGCTGGTAGGAATGGCATGACTAAAAGATTTGTTCAAAAGCACATTCCCAATTCAAATAAAACACTTATGCAGCATGCACCTATGCATTCAAGCACTGACCAATAAAACCTTGCTATAGTAATGTAAGATGCAAGTGTTCTAGGTATTGTGATGCTAGAGAAGAGCAAAGGAGAACAGGGGACGTAGCAGCAGCTTCTTAGCAGCAGTAGTCTTTAATCCCTAAATAAGAACAATTACTATTCCTAACATAAAGTCTGTCTTAATGGCCTTCAGAGAAAGTGTCAAATCTCAGTTGTCTCAGGAAGACAAAGAAAGAAAAGTATTGGTCTAAAATTCAAACAAGAAATTGATAAGAATGAGGTTTTGTGAATAAAGTCTGGTCTTTACTGGAGCTATTGGAATGAATAAGTTTGAATTAATTAGGTTTTCTCTTTAGAAAATTGCTAGGGCAGCTAGTCTTGTACGATGGCATACTTTTTATCTTCACATTTAAAACATGTTGTAATGATCACCCATGGAGTCGTCTAGCATTCTTTCATTGCAGGAAAATCTACTTCAAGTTATTTTACTGTATGCTCAATAGATGCAGAGGCAGATAAAATCTAAATGGATCATCTGACACATGGCAAGTTTCTATTTCATGATAACTTCTTTATGTGCCTTAGTACTTAGATTATCTTAGCAGGGTATAATATATATTTTAAAATTGTATTACTAATTATGGTGTAAATATTAATGACATTTAAAAAATCTGTAGGCCAACTCAGTGGTTTTAAGATGTTTTAATGTATTCACTTAGAGTTCAAACACTTTGAAGCAAGATAAAACCAGTCACTTATAACAGGAAGTGACATGAAAGTGATTCTGATCAAAAAGTTCAGTGGTTTTCTTCTCAAAGTTTATCTGAAATCTGTTGTGCCCAATTAAAAAAGAGCACACAACAAAGCAAAAAAAGTGTCAAGTTCCATGTTGTGAGAGTAATCAATGCTAAGAGGCAAACACAGACATGAAAAGAATAGTTGTTGTATTATCACACTACATGATGCCAAATACTTTAAATGTGATGCTAGAAAAATTGGAGGTAAACCCAGAAATATTTCATGTCTCTAATTCAGCAATAATATGTACATGTGTGTATGACACCTGTAAACTATGATCTGCTAATATATCCAAATACATCTGCCAGCACATCCAAACTGTCATATTTAACCATCTGTTTCATTTCTATTTAAACAAATACTGGATGTCTGTACTGTGGAATTTATCCCGAACATGCCAGCAGCTGCCAGTATTTTGCAGCCAGACTGAGGCCGATGAAGAAAGCATGGTCTTTCATTGATGGCTGATGTCAGAGAATGCTCAGAGAAAAGGACTTGCTCCTAGTTCTGCTGCAGTCACTGAAAAAGGAAGATGGAGAATTGACATAGGAGGCTTTCATAACTTTACAACTGTCACTATTCCCAGACTTTGAACAATACTTTAATATTGTTTAAAGCAAAAAGGCTAAAATCACTCTTACTGTAAAGCAGTAGAGCTGTTCTAAATTAAGAAGACTGGTCATATACACCAGAAAAGAGTCTGGCCAAAGCACTGTCTCTTCTGAAATGTTCTTTATATGGATGTGAATGGAAGCTAAAGTAGAGCTAGTGCTGATAGGATGTTCATTCAGGAAGAACCCTCATCAGGTAGCCCCACCCAATGCTGGAGACCAGGTAGCAGTGTTCTATCACTGCTACAGTGACTCCACAGAAGAAACTGCAATATTAAACTTAATTTCTGTTGTAGCAGTGGTTTCATATTTACCCTCCTTAGGTGGTGTACAGAGAGATAAAATGTTATGGGTATGACAGATACAAAACTTTCTTTTGTATCTTCAACCTTTTCTGTTCTACTGATGAAAAGAACAAAAGGAACAGCATATGAAAAGCATCGCTCAGAGGAGGACTTTTTAATATTGCAGCATGCAGACAGGAAACTAATCTCACTAGTCTTATATAATACCATGGGGCATATTCTTAAGGTGCATCTTTCTTTTCAGTTAATTTTTGCTGTATTCAATTACTCCATGTGAAATTTTGTCAGGTTCATTGCCAGTAGCTTCTCCGCAATCCATAGCAAAAAGATTTGTGTGGCTTTTCTTTTTTGTAAGAATTTGTATTAATCCCTTGTCTGAAACACTTGATGTAGCAACTGGTGAAATCAAAAGGATTTTGTTAGTGAAGTTTCTGTATATGTAGACCTTGTGAGAAACCGCTAGCCCTTTATTCTGTGCTATGATGAGTCTAAAGGCAGATGTAATTTTTTACATCAAGCTGACTTAAATATTTCAAGCTATACCTCTTAGCAGCCTGGTGGAGGTTCTGATTTCTTTGTCATTTAAATGATAAAGCATTGCAACAAAATTCTGCCTTTTTACCTCTGTGCTTGGAAAACAGCATGTCCTGGAGAAACTTCCCTCAAGTTAAGGTATTTGTTCTATTTTTAGGCTGTAACTTGCCTGGAAATTCTGGAACAAGAACAAGAATGAAGTTGCTACACTTTTAGTCCATGAAAATGTATTTTCCCAAAAAAGTAGCCTTAAGTTATGGAAATAATTTATTCTCATGGAGGTGTGTCCTGGGTTCAGCAGTAGCAGTCATTTTTCTCCTTCTTAGTAGCTGGTACAGTGCTGTGGTTTTGACTCTCAGCCTGAGAAAAATGCTGATAACACCGATGTTTTTAGCTGCTGCTCAGTAATGTTTACTCTGATCAAGGACTTTCTGAGTCTCATGCTCTGCCAGGGAGGAGGGGAATGCCTGAGGGAGCAGAGACAGGATAGCTGACACAAACTGACCAAAGAGGTATTCCATACCACAGCATGTCATGCCCACTATATAAAGTGGGGGCAGTTACCCAGAAGGGTGAGATCGCTGCTAGGTCGGGCTGGGTATCGGTGAGCGGGTGGTGATAGGTTGTATTCTGTTCCCTTGTTATTTCCCTTATCATTATTCTTATTGGTGGTAGCAGCAGTGGTTTGTGTTATACCTTAGTTACTGGACTGTTCTTATCTCAACCCGTGGGAGTTGCATACTTACAATTTTCCTCCCCATCCCTCCAAGAGTGGGGGAGGAAGAAGTGGCTGCGTGGTTTCTGAGTTACAGGCTGGGCTTAAACCACAACAAGATGCTTTATGGCATTTTCTCCTGTGCATTATGCATGAGACATCTAAAGTAATTTATTTGCTGTTTTTCTTTGAGAATCTGTTCCCAGAAAAATTGTTGAGCAGCTGTCTTTGCTATAATATCTATTGATTCAGAGCAGTGATATACCAGTACACCAGTATTGACTCTTTCAGCATGCATTATTCTGCAGTGTAATTACTTCTATCACATTATAGGAGGTGAAAGAGCTATGTGGTTCTCTATGTACTGTCATCCAGAAACTAAGCTGTAAAGCACATAAAAATATATATAAAAATATAGGCAGAATACATGGAATAGGCCAAGTATAGTAGTTCCTGAGATTTTGTGAAGAAAAGAAAGCCTAAGACAAGGGCACAGGCTCAGTTCACTGCTCTAATACGTCAAATAAGTTTGTTCAAAGGAAGTCAGAAGTGTCACCAGTTTCCAAACTGCTTTTTGAGAAAAGTAAATAAGGTAGAATTTGAGAAGCCAAGCGCACGTGAAGTTGATGTATATATATGAGACACTGCCTCATGCGGTACCATTCACCAGTGATCTCCATTTCAGTCACATTTCTCAAACTGTTTTACTCTTTTCTGCACTGCTAGCTCCTGGTCTGTAGTTCTTGATTTCAATGTAGTTCTGCCTGTGCTCTAAGCCTGTTAACTTTTCTTCAAACAATATTCTTGCAGATGTATAAGCCCTGTGAAGGCTAGGTGCTGAAATGAGAGTTAATAGTTGCACCTGATAGCAAACCAGATAGGGCTTTACATATGCAGTTACCTTTGGAAGGGACCTTAAAGATCATATAGTTCCAGGCTACCTGCCCCACAGTCAGGGACACCTTCCATTAGATCAGGTTGCTCAATGCCCCATCCAACCTGGCCTTAAACACTTTCAGAAACGGGGCATCCAAAGCTTCTCTGGTCAACCTGTTCCAGTGTCTCCCCACCCTCACAGTGAAGAATTTTTACTAATGTCTAATTTAAATCTCCTCTCTGCTAGCTTAAAGCCATTCCCTCTTGTCCTGTCACTATATGCCCTTGTAAAAAGTCCCTCTCCAGATTTCTTGTAGTCCCCCTTTAGGTATTGGAAGACTACTACAAGATATCCCCTGAACCTTCTCTTCTGCAGGCTGAAAAAGGCCAGCTCTCTCAGCCTGTCTTCATAGGAGAGATGTTTCAGTGCTCTGATCATATTAGTTGCCATCCTCTGGCCTCACGTGTGCAGGTCCACATCCCTCTTGTGGTGGGGTCTCAGAACTGCAAGCAGTACTCCAGGTGGGGTCTCACAAGAGTAGAGTAGAGGGTTAGGTTCACCTCCCTCAACACGCTGTCCATGCTCCTTTTGATGCAGGCCATAGTACAGTTGGCTGGGTAGTGAGTACACACTGCCAGCTCATATTTGGCTTCTTGTCAACCAATACCCCAAGTCCTTCTCAGGGCTGCTCTCAATCCAGTCTCCTCCCAGCTTGTAGTTGTCCTTGGGATTGCCCTGACCCATGTGCAGGACCTTGCACCTGGCCTTGTTGAACTTCATGAGGTTTGTGCTGCTCCACTTCTTGAGCCTGTCAAGCTCCCTCTAGATCACATCCCTTCCCTCCAGCATGTTGGCTGCACCACACAGCTTGGCGTGTACTGATACAGTAGTTCCTCTGCATTGCTCTACAATGTTAATTTACTTCAAGTTTATCACAATAGAATGACAGTCGCAGACACTCTTTCTGCTTTTTACAATACTGCGTGTTTACTCCAGCCTCCGTCTATGAATTAATGAAATTAGGAACTCAGGAAAAGCTTTCAGTTGCCGCAAGTTGTGTTAAACTGATGGTAAGTTCATTATCTAAAAATAGAAGTTTTCCAGAGGTGGTAATCATTGAACAGCAGGACTCACTTTGAAGTTCAGTGCCTGATGCTGATTTCTGAATGGCTTTAGCAGCCATTGATGACAGCTTGAAATCTATCACATTAATAATTAAAGACATCTCAGTGAGTAAATCACTGTCAAATCTACTAATGTTTGGTTCATCTGTTGCAAAATAATAACAGCTTGATGACGTGTCTAATAATCTGTGCCATGTTTGATTATAAAAAACTTTTATCACTGTGAACACAGTTTATTTTTGAATTTGCAAAGGCATCCTCAGCTTTTTAGAAAATAACCCATTACATGGATATGCATTTTTGTAGGAATTAAAATTAAGCTTGAGAGATTCATTAAAAACAGAGATAAGTAATTGGTATAATAAGTTTGCAAGACATCCTGACTCATATTCCACACAAGTAAATAAGCATTTAAGGGCATCAGACAGCTTCATGTCCGTCAAAATGATATGTAAAATGACAGACTTCCCTATCATAAGACTTTACAATGACAGTTTGTCGTGGTTTAAGCCATAAATCAGCCACGCAGTTTGTTCACTCACTTCCCCCTTTTTCTTCCCTCTGCTCC
>JANRGW010026770.1:0-83999 GCA_024733675.1 Psilopsiagon aymara | reverse complement strand
GAGGCACTGGAATGGGTTGCCCAGGGAAGTTGTGAATGCTCCATCCCTGGCGGTGTTCAAGGCTGGGTTGGACATAGTCTTGGGTGATCTGGTTTAGTGTGAGGTGTCCCTGCCCATGTCAGGGGGATTGAAACTAGGTGATCTTAAGGTCCTTTCCAACCCTAACTATTCTATGATTCTATGATTTTCCCTGTGTATTTTGCTTTTGGGAATTGTATACATTGTGAATGTGTTACTAAATTATCAGTGACTAAACTATTTAACAGAGACACTTTCAATTCTTTTCAGGTGAGAAGACCTGGAATTAAAAGGTGATTCTTGTATTAGAGTTTTTTGATCAAAAAATAAAATGCAACGATTTTTCCCTTCTAGAAATTCTCTTGTTTTTGAACCAGTCATTTTAATAGAATTCTTCAGTGTAGTTTACTTAGAAAAAATAGTATTCAGTACTATTCGCTCACAAGTAGTGAATAAGAAGTATTCAAAAACTAATTCTTACTATCTTTGAAATTTGAGTGAAACTGGATCATTAACTTGATGTAAAGTACAATAGTCATTTGCATGCTTGGATGAAAGTACTAAAAGATACTAAAGGAAGCACAGAACACTTGACAAGTTTTGCTGGAAACCACTCAGAAATAGCCGATAGATGTAACTGTGAAGTGCTTAAAGTTACAACAGTGATTCAGGTTGCTCCTTGGACAATTGCTGATTGCTAGAGACTAATGGGTGAATAAAATACTGTTAGTTTCTTTTCTATCAGTTATTAAGGCAGTGGCCAGTTGAGTGGAATTTCTACCTGGAGCAGTAATTTCTATTGGCATCTCTGGATGGTGTGTATAGTAAATCAGGTGGTAATGTATGGTCACAGAAGTAGATGAAAATACTTTTGCAAAAAAGAAAGGGTTTACACTTCTCTGATTTATAATTAATCTGTTATAAAGTCTGTTTGTAATCTGCTTAGTCGTGTTTTAAGAAAATTGAAGCAGGCAAGATGTGTAAAAGTTTCTCCATGCAGGTTTATACTATTTTACTGAGGTGGTAGGAATACTTCTGGACTGCTTCTGGACAGATAAATATTCTGTTTGAGTAGTTCTGCATACCAGCAGGTGTAAGAACATCAAACAGGGAGATGCAGATCCAGAACACACATTATCTGAAGAGACCCTGGTTTGGGATTAGAAAGGTGGTGGATGTAGGTAACTCCTGCAGACAAGTGGATATCAAAGCTTTACTTCATTGCCTCACTCCCTCGGGTTACGTACTGCTGTCTTTACTCCAGTATTTGGCAAACACTTCACTGAGGTAACAGAGTTTCCGAAGAGCTACTGAGAAGAGAAGCAGATGGCAGCTCAGTCATTTATCAGTCTCGCACTATTTACTTCTATGTTTCTCTGTAAACCAAAGTTAATTGATGTTAAGCTGTAACTTTCTACTTCCTGCCTTGTTTTGTTTTGTTTCGTTAAAGAGGGGAAAAGAGAAACCATGTTTGGATTTTGGTGTATAGAGGTTGGTTTTGGTTTGTGTAGGTGAGTATGGTGTGTTTTGCTGTTTGGTAGGTGTGTTTTCCTTTTCTCATAGTCATGATTCAGAGTGGTAATGAGCGGTGTTTGAGAACTGGTGGAAGATGAGGTACCAAAAGAATAACCATTAATATGGTTAACAAGTCAGTTTATTCTGTTTGTAGAAACACATGTGTCAAGATAAGAGTATGCCTAAAATAAAATCTGGGATTGAAGGAACGAGTGTGGTTTTGGCGGGGAGGGAAATGGCACCCATACATTCTAACTTTCTCCCATGTTGGTTCCTTTGGAATTTTAAAAGCTTTTGGCGACTTCTGATGTGAAATAAAAATAAACAAGAACCTTCTCCTGCAGCAAGAACTGTTCCAGGTGAATTCAGCACTGCTTCGAGAACTCCAGTTACAAAGTTAACTGTCAGCAGTTCATTACCTACACAGAAGGTTATATCCAGTTAAATTTCATATGGTGACTGCCAACGCTGTTGAACTTCTGTTTGTTTTCTGAGATGGTGGAAGAGACTGTAAGCTTTTTTAACTTTGCCCTCAGTTCTTTATTATAAGGTTAGAATCAAATAATCTTAACAAAATGAGCTGACATTCAGTCTGCTAAAAGTGAGTGAGAGAACAGGCACAGTTTTTATCCACTTGTTTAAATATAGTCTCTGTGGTCCGGGTATCTGTTTTCAGCTATCATGCCACCTTACATTTGTGCTTCATGCTGTTTGTCATGCTTAACTTGTAGTGTCACAGCAGAAGGCAAGGTAACAAGTAGCTCAAAAGTCTGCATGCTCTCATTCCTAGTTAGAGATTTTAATGCAGGATAACGAAAAAAGTGGCTTATTTTTGAAAGGTGGCTGCATGCTTCATTGTTGATGTTATGAACAGTGTGAATCTCACTACTGATTTATGTGAGTGCTACTACATTTGGATTTTGGGGTTTTTGTTTTTTTGTTGTTTTTTTGTTTGTTTGTTCAGCACCACCACCTCCATTTTCCTTCAAACCCAAATCCTGGGCTGGAGGAGAGAAAGGGCACAATCCTTGATTGGCTGCCCATATAACACAGTGAATGAGAGAGGAGGAGGCTGGTCCCATAGCATTACAACTTCTCTGTGCCTCCTGGAAATTCAACTTCTTTCTCCTCTTGGATTCGATATGCGAGGAACTGTGAAGGCAAGAACAATATTGCCCATAAATTGCTTTACATTAATTTCCATTCCAATTGTGCAGCACATGTAAGTGAAAGTCTTGGAAATATGTTTGCTAAATCATGTGGTAAATGGTCTTGTTGATGACTGCAGAGTTGCTCTGGGGATGGAGTTGTTAAGCACTTATTATAGGAATCCAACAGGGCAAATTAAGAGAAACCTGTGTGTGTGCTTGTTATTTTAGGTCTTTTATGCCTGTCTTCTGAGACACCTCGTGTAGGACCTCATGACCTAAAAAGATTTGATGTCTTTTAGTCAGAGGTTAACTTCTGAAATCTCAGTTACTGACCTATCAACAATGAAAATAATCGCCTCCAAGGGAGGGTTTAGTGTTGTTATTCTTTAATGCTAAAAAGCTGAATTCCTTGTTAATAATACATATAAAGTAGCTTTTTAGCATACTGCTTAGTTGTATGTGGTATTTTCATTTAGAACTAAGTCTTTTTATACTTGTAAATTAGGGGGCATATTTTATGTTTCATTGTAAATAACTGCTGAGTGGGTTTCTTATTTCTTTGTAGCATCATTGCAAGCATTTCCTTAATCCGTGAGTATTCAGATATAGTGGAACTTTAATCTGTACATGAGTGTTCCTTGGAAATGCTATTACAAATTCACTAAATCACTGTGCATGGTAGAATTTGCCATTATAATAAACTCTATTGTAGAAAAAACAATGCACGGTATTTTTTTGTTGGTTTTAACTGTTGCATTTCAAGACTTAAATGTGCAGGCCATTTAAAAGAAGTATTGATGTTGTTTATACTGCTTGCTAGATACTTCTCCAGATGTACATCTTTAAAGATTTATCTATTTTTAATGCTAGTATACAAACGTATATTTTTATAAAAAGTTCAAATTTCAGTCTGCATAGAACAGGTGAAACATTTTTTTCACTACTTATTGTTTTTCTGACTTCACCTACCTTTCACTGAAATTATATTAGCTATCTATAAAACTGTCATCTTCTAATACCACTTTTGACAGGTTCATAAGCATTTGCAGTAACCTTTGCAAGTTGCTTTACTGACAGATCTTGAGTTCCAACTGAATTGGTTAAGGCTTTTGCTGGCATGATTATTTTGCCAGTCATTGTTATTAAAACAGTGGAGCTCCCCTTTGAGGAAAAAAGGGGTCATCCGTCTTTCTTAAGATTCATAGATGAGCTTTATCACTATGGTAATAAAATTCATTGCTTGCTTGGTAACTCCAAAGGACTTGTACCGCTGGTAAATGTAATCACATACATATATGTTTCATAATATAACTTACCTACATTGCATGAGCACAGGTTAGTTTTAGAATAAGCACGTGACAATAGTGCTTATAGTATTATACTAAAGAAGGAATGTGTGTTTTATTTTATGGAATGCTGGGAAGTGTGAAGAAATCTTAAAAATACCTGAAATATTTTTCCCTTCATGTTTCACCTCAGATTCCTTTGGTAAGGTTTATAAACTTGTTTGGCTTTTTTTTTTTTTTTAACTTATTATATTTACATCTAATAGTCTAAGACCCTATGTTGTCTTTAAATAGCATTTTCCTCTCATCCTTACCAGTTTATTTATAAGGTTATCTGCAACATACATAGCCAGAGCTTAGATGGCTTCTCCATAAACTATATTCTAACCACATATATCAAGTAGTATTCACTTTTCTTCTCATGTTCACCTCTATATCTTGTTTGTAGTGTTAATGGAAGTATCCAAAATTAGTTTTATCTGTGATTGCAGAATGATTTATTTATGTAGAAGCTGATATCAATATTGCCCTGAAGAAGTTTGTCCTAGTTCATATCACTCTTGTAAGACTGTAAAGCTATCAGCATTAAATTGACTTAACAAGATGGAGAGTATTATTTCCAATTTGGAAAACAAGAAATTATTGTACTTTTAGCTTATGCTGTATTACAGCTTACAGTATAAGGACTCACTGACTGTATTGTCATCAAGGAATAATTTTTATTAAGTGGTATTTTGGAAAACTTGTAAAACTCTGAATTAATACCTTGGGCTGTGAACTGTGTGGTAGTTTTGGTGTATTATGTTTGCTTCCATTACTACTGTGGGCTCTCACCTTCAAGCACAGGCAGAGAGATGAGGCAGTAGCAACTGGTCCCATTAGCAACTGCTTAAAACTGCAGTTGCTAACCAGGCCGGGTTTCTCCACTATACAAACCACAATGTCCATAAGGCTTGCAAATCCCACTGACTGTAAACCTTGACAGTACAGACAGAAGAAAAAAATAACTAAAATCCAAAAAAGATGAGGTTAGGACATGATTTTTCCATGGTGCCAAGCACTTTCAGTTTGTATTTAAGGAAGGTGCGTAGCATTTTTGAAGGTGGCATGCAGCAACATGCAGGAATACCTGGTAATAGCATTATAGAGCACTTCCCCTTGTCAGTGAATCCTGAAAGGAATTTCTGTTTGCAAAGGCAGTAATAGAAAGGATAAGTGAATGGGGTGGAGCAGAAACAACTCCCTTAGTTTTGTTTGAGGACTTAAAAAGCACTTTTCTGGTGAGGACTGTTATTTGTTGAATCTATTTGAATCCATTGTTGATGCTTCAGATAGAGTTTCTGTTAAGCTAATTTGTTGTTTGATCGTTTGTTTGTTTTTCTAAATAAAGGCATTTCAATACATATCCAATGTGCATTGAGTACTTAAACAAATATGTTATTGGCTTTGACATGAAGTCAATGACAAATATAAGTCATTGACTTCATTAAGTCATTGCATTTCTTAATGAAAAAAGTAGTGTTGGTGTTGAAGTGTAACAGACATTCCTTTTAATGAAATCAACTAAATTTGCACATAATCACTAGCACATTAATCTCTCTAGGTGACATCATGTATTCCAAGAGCTACAGGTACCTAAAAATAAACAATAAAATTGATCCATTCATGTTTTGTTGTCTGACCATTTCCTTCTTTAACAGAAGCTGATTTGGCTGGAACCTCATGGTCTTATAAGCTGATCTTCTACTAAGGTTTTTAAAGAATTCCTGATATCCCACTAAATAATCATAAAAAGGAGAGAGAGCCTTTAGTCCTGCAGATTACAGCTGTGAAATATTTCAGAATACCATGTAACAAATCACTGCATGGTATGTGGTGTAAGCAAGGTAAAAATGGTGAAATTGAATAAAATACCATATAATGCTGGACAGTACTTTAAAGAATTATTGCGATATCTTGAACATGCTAGTATATCACATGCAGATTTACTCAGTCTAATTGGGATTTCACAGTTGTACCATTGTAAAGAAGAATTTCTGTGTAAGCTAAGTTGTGTACAGGGGGAATCAGACTGTAGTACTGTGTAAACTAGGTGAGAATGAACTTTTCGTAAAATGCATAGCAAACTTGATCATCTGGCATGCTGTTAGCAGCATAGTGGGTCTTATAGTGCTTCTGTTTAATTTGGATGCTCTGACTTGGAGACAAATTAAATTCCTAGGCATCACTGAATGTCTTACATTGTGAGGTTGTGTAAAGGCTATTTGAAATAATGGGATTGACATTAACCTTCTAAGTTTCCTTCTTAAAAATTATTTGAAAATATGTTAAAAATAAGCTTCAGTAGAATTATTTGATGTTTCAGGAAAAAAGTATACTCATGTGTCTTAGACTTAGATAATAATTCAGTTTGGCTCTGGGTAATGGATAAAATACATTTACATTTCATCTGGCTTCCAGCCCTCAGTGTAAACCGAAGGTTTAAGAAACTTCCGTTCTACTTGGAAAGAGCAGCTGCTTTGAAATTCATCTGAAAAATTTGTCATTTAGGCGGTGAATAAATACTTACATAAAAACTTAAAATCAGGAAGGCACATTTAATCCAATGGTTTTGTATTTCAGGAAGAGGATGCTGGTATATGTGTTTTGAGTATTTCCAAGACTATCAAAAATGGCAAGAAATATTTGGCTTTATTTATTTTTAACTAAAACTCACATTACGAGGTTGGTGTTCTGCTGCTGTTTAAGTAGAAGTAAGGCAGGGGTGGACTGTTCTTTTGTTGTTGGTGCTGATATAAAACGATGCAAGGCTGGTTCAGAAAGCTGCTCAGAGCAAATATTAACCTTAAGCTCCTTTTCTTTCCTCCTGTCTTTTGACTAATTTCTGAAACAGTGCAACTTACAATCGTTAAAAAGTCAGAGCAAAGGAGGGACACTGTGGACGAGGCAGCGGGAAAGGGCAATAGAAGTAGTGACTTGTATTGATTTAAATTGTTACAAAATTTCATTAACTTTAATTGTGGTATGCTTGGGGTGTGTGGCTGAAAGGATTCTGTGATGTGTCAGGTAATCTGATGTCTTCTTCATATTGATTCTGTTTGATACCAGGCTGGAAGATGTGCAAATGTTGGGCTTGAAAACGTCATGGGAAAAGAACCCCACAGGTGGTGGTGTGCTCAACTTTCACTTGCATAGGCCTAATAATAATGTCAATATTTGACTTTTTTTTTATTAAAGGGAGTGTCCTTAGAAAAATACTAGCTACTGGGTAGACAAACAGAAGCAGTTAATCAAGTGTTAAGCTGATTTTGAAGACATTTGTGAGTCTGATCTACGGGTCATTGTACAAAGAAAGCTGAATGTTGTAATGGGAGCTATATTTCCCCAAGCATTTGGGGAACACCCTGGGGAAAGGAGGAATCTGTGCAGTCTGGTTTCAAGGGAGCTGAGAAATTCCCTGATGGTAAGGAAAAGCTATGTTAAGAGTAGTTTGGATACGCAGAATAATTTTGGCTTGATCAGTTTGTTCTTACTGGTGAGGAAGCTGAGACAGGGAAATGAGCATGCTTGTTTGGTTTGCATGTGTATGTTTTGTTTTAACACAAGTTGAAGTTAAGACCCAGATTTTGAAATCATTATGTGTTTTGGTGCCATCATTTTCACTCATTTTCCTGAATCTGTGACCTGTTAATCTAGAATGCCTTCAGAGTTTGAGATCCTCATGAGGGGTTGCTCACAGAGCCCACAGGATTTCATGAGGTCAGGCTCTTATAGGGAGGCTTAACCATCTCCACTGCCTAGCCTAATTTGTTGGAAGGGTGAGAATGTTTGCCGGCGAATCCAAGGACAGAGACAGTACCAAAGCCTCTTTAAGCTCCCGGGACCTACAGTTCTTTTTCACTAACTGTCAAAATAATACATCTCTATTAGTTTACTTGAAGTCATTCCAACTGATTTGTGACCATTAATCACCTTTTTGTGACAGTATACCAAAATAATTTTTGTTTGTTTGGAAAACTCATTCAGATGCTGGATACGTATTTTGTAGTTCTAAAGGCTCTTGTTAATGTCATATTAGTGAAGAATAATTTCAGAGAATATATAATAATTTGGAGAGTAATAGTTTTAAGGTTATTCTTCAGGTCATCTAGTCCAGCCTGTTGCTTAAAGCAGGACTACCTTCAAAGTGGAATTGGGTGGCTCAGGTTCTTGTTAAACTCAGAAAATCTCCAAGGGTGGAGATCTCACAGCCTGTCTTGGTAGACAGTTCTAGTGGTTATCTATTCTTATTATGAAACTGCAGGAGGAGTTTGCAGTGTATTTTGCAGGCTTTGGCTCCTGATTCTGGTTCAGGTGCCCCATTTTTCACCCTGGGTAACATGCAGATTTCTTTGACATATGAAGACTGTTTGTTTTGATGTAGAGCTTTTAACCAATGCCCTCGAAGAATACTCAATTAATAGGCATCCATTGCTTTTAAATCAGTGTTAGGATTTTACTTGTTGGTGTCAATTTTGATTTTTTTTGAGACACTACAGAGTGTTTTGTAACTCCTGAAATACTGAGTTCTGTTAACTTTTAACATTGCTTACATCTGCTTATTTTCTGTTTCTGAAATTAATACAATTAATACATTATTCTGTGCTAATGCTGAGATGAGCTTGCTCCTATCTCTGTTTAGAGTACAGTTATTTTCAGCTGACTTCTGAAAAACTAGTGTGGTTGTATATGCATCAAGTTGCGTAGCTTGAGAATGGTAATTTTGCCATAAGAATAATGGATCTGAAAGTAGTAGAAAATCTAGTTATAACAGGAAATTTGATTTGTGTTTTTGAAGGGCAACTAAAAGGTGGAAGGTATAGGGTTTTTCTCATGTAACCCTCTAGCTAATGAGGGTTTTATAAAAATTAAATAGATAGTTAAAGATATCCATAAGGCTTTGTCATTTTTCACGTCTGTGGGAATTACTTTTTTCTATACAATATGGACACTACTCGCTTGATAAAAGGGGCTCAACTGCAGGCTCAATTAAGTGCAAGGAATTAAAGCTGTCATTGTTGTAAATGGCATTTTCAGGAATGAGGAGTTAGTTTACCTGATACGTCACAGCAAATGGCTTTGAAAATCTAAGATGCTGTCTTTGTGAATTATGATGAAACTATAAAGGGGGGAGGGTTTTATGCCGTCTGTCCTGTATATCTTTTTCAAAAATATGTAATTGGGTACATATTTTTAGGAACATTCTAAAACAAAGCCAGGGTGTCTGATGCAGGTGTGGCACTTGTATTCCCTGAGTTAGGAGAGCTCAGAACTGGTAAATTACACTGGTCATTGCAAATGTATGCCAGAGAAAAACCATGCATGTACTATGTTCTGGAAGTTTTGACCATTTGATTGAGAAACTGTTAAAAAAATTAAGAAATATTGTAACAGTTATAAAAATTTCACACTGCATCTAAAATAGAGCTGTTGTCCATACTACGAATAATTCATAGCTTTTGAGAGAAAATAATGTGATGTATTTTTCTAAGACTCTTTTTTTAAGATCCCTTAATACCTGCTCATACTAAAAGCAGAATTTTTTTTAAGTCTTCTTCATAATATAAATGTTGAAATTGGAACGTGTTCTCTTTCAGTGGAATATCGCAGCACTTGTGTTCACCTAAGATTAACTTGATAGGTCACTGGATCATCATTGCAGGGGGCAAAGCAAATAGCAGCTATGCACCTAGGATAGTTAGATTTTTATGTTGGTCTCTGATCCTGTTAAAAGACACTTGAAATCACACACTTGAAGTGAATTGCCAAGTGTTCTGGGTTCAGCAGCAGCAGCCATTTTGCTCTTTCTTAGTAACTGCTGCAGTGCTGTGTTTTTGACTTTCAGCCTGGGAACAGCTGGTAACACCAATGGTTTTAGTTGCTGCTCAGTAGTGTTTGGTCTGACCAAGGACTTTCTGAGTCTCATGCTCTGACAGGGAGGAGGGGAAGCCAGGAGGAAGCTGAGACAGGGCACCTGACCCAAACTGACCAAAGAAGTATTCCATACCACAGCTTGTCAAGCCCACTGTATAAACTGGAGGCAGATACCTGGAAGGGTCAGATCACTGCTTGGGTCAGGCTGGGTATCGGTCAGCGGATGGTGAGCAATTATATTCTCTTCCCTTGTTGTTTTCCTTATCATTATTCTTATTGGTGGTAGCAGCAGTGGTTTGTGTTATACCTTTGTTACCAGACTGTTCTTATCTCAACCCGTGGGAGTTGTATTCTTTTGATTCCCCTCACCATCCCTCCAAGAGCAGGGGGAGGAAGGGAAGGGAGTGAGCAAATGGCTGCGTGGTTTCTGGGTTGCTGGCTGGCTTTAAACCACGACACCGAGCATGGACCCAGCCTTGGAAAATGGGAGCACAGCTGCTACTATGAGTTTCAGTAAGCATCTCTTGTCAAGAAACAAGGGTTAAGATCCTATTTCTATGTATGGAATTAGGTTGGAATTAGGCATTTGGACTTTTGAGAATCCCTGGAGGCACCTTTCTGCTGTCTGAAGGATCCTAAGTATTTGTAATGTTCCAGCTGCTAGTCTCCTGCTGATTTTTATGGTTCTGTCATGTAAGTACATGTCTGTTCTTTGAATATTACCCACAGAATAATAAAAATAGTAATAAAATTTATTTTAAAGATTGCTGGAGAACTTGTTGCACTGACATAGTGTCATAGTAGATCTACTCTCCAGTTCCACCAGTACATTCTCCAGTGACCTTGGCTGTTATGCTTAGGGCTTCAGCATTTCTAGTTAGTATGTATAATTGTCAATAGACCCTTGTGGCAGAGAGCTCTACTACACTGCATATCACACTGAGATGATGATGGTAGTCTTTGCCTTAGGAATGCATAGGGTTAAAGATAAATCTGGCATATGAAGGCCTACAACCAGCTATGTGAGGTCCAGACTGAGAAACGTGTAGTATGTATTACCAAAAACAGTTGATGATTTTTAACATCCAGCTGTATGGAAAGCTTTCTTTTGGTTGGTCATAGTAAGTACACTATTACGTAAACTTTTACTAAATACATTATTGAGTCTGAAATGCTGAAATCTAATTTTTTTTTCCCTGATAATGCAGTACTATTTGTATCTTAAAAGCTATGCACTAAAAATGCAGGCAAATCCTCAGTTTATGTACAGTTTTTGTCTTACAATCAGATATTTCCTGAAAATATGAATAGGTGTGCTTGTCTTGCATCCAAGTCTCTTCTTTTTCATATTCATCTTTCTTATTTACTCTTCTAAAACTAGGGAAAGTACTTTATTGTTGTATTGTATAGTCATTTGTTATGGGTTTTTACAATGCTGCATAATCATTTATTACAGAGTTAAAATCTTCTATGGCCATTTGTTACAGAGAGTTAAAATGTTGACTGCAGTAGTAAGAAATTGAACTGTACTTAGATTATTAACTTTTCCCCCTCCTAATTGATATCTCAAGTGAGAGAGCTGTCATTTAAACATAGTGGGCTGCTCTAACAATATCTGACTGCCATGAACTCATAGCCATAATAGAATTGCAAAGACATGTAATGGATAACATCACAAATTTCGGTAGGGAATTAATAGCTATAATTTACTTGCTGGTTATGCTGCCTTTTCTGTAGAAAATAGTATATCTATTGCAGATTCATGTTGCCAAGTGGCAATTAAGTTATGTTTTTCTTTGTGTGCATAAAAAGCCTAAATTTATTGGGGATTCTCTGGACAGTGTGGGAGACAGAAAATAGATTTTTAGCTACATTTACTCCATCCCAGCCCCAGCTCCTTCGTGCCTGCTTTTCAAGCTGTGGCTTTGGTGACTTGCCCTCCTGTTTGCTGCTGTGGCTTTTCCCTGGCTTCAGCTCTGCGTAGCATCTGAGCTCTGCATGCTGCATCCAGTTTCCATTTTTTCAGTCAGGTACTTCCATTTCCTCATCTTCAAAACATGCTTTGACTTAACAGTGCAATAAATCAGTCCCTGGAGTATCCAGTCTCCCAGTATCAGGTCAAAATGCCCATGCACTGCAAATTCTGACTCAGCATTAATTCACCTTTCTGGCTTGTTTTGTTCCCTTTTTTTTTTCTTTACTCAAGCTCTATAAGCAGTTTTTATGTCAGATTGCGTATCACCTATCCATACATCTATGTATCTATCTATCTATATCTATAAAAAGCCAAATATCGAGTTTAAATTCAGGTGCAATGGCACACAAAATTTAGGAAGTTAAGAAAATCTGATGCTTGCAGTTACAATCTTCTGTTTTGCTGCAAAAAAAAAAAAAATAAAAAAAATCTTGGAACTGAGAATTCTCTTCCCTGTTTGTAGCATCTGTCTGACCAAGAGCAGTGGCTGTCTCATAGCCCTTGTTGTTGGAACTGTTCAGATTCTTGGCAGCTGGATCATTTACTGACCCTTCTCTTCATGTGATTTATTCTGGGATCAAATAGAGTACTGCCATACTGAGCATTTTCCAATTGTAGGAGGACCAAACTGGAGACAGACTTATCTTAGATTGACAACTAGATTGATAGTAAGTAGCACAGAAGGTTCAAGCCCCACGCTAGCATGAAATCATTTGGCAGATAGAAATATTTGCTTATAAATTGAAAGAGTAGGTAATAATAGTGGTTTTTTATGATTACATTACATGATATTTTATGATTACACAGACTAATAGCTAGCAGATGGTAGAATATACATTTTACTTGTTTACTAGGATGATGGATGGCAGTGATTTGAAAACCACTTTTTTCCTTGTTACATTACTCCAAAAGCTTGTAGTGGACAGGCAGTTTACAATATGAGTCAACAATATTTTGTATCTGCTGTAGATTTTTGGGGGCATCTGTTGTTCTGTTTCTTTTATTGGGGTTTCTTCTTCTTTCAATGATATTTTCTTCTTGGACAGAGGAGGCAAAATTCTACTTGTGAAGCCAGGCCTTCAAGAGGGTACGCGCGTGCCTTAAAAGTAATACCTATTTGTATGAATAATAAATGGTGGGAAGTTCTTTTTGCTGTTTTATTTCAATGTTTATCATTGTACTTGGGCATTTTGATAAAGAGAGATGCTCTGTCTTCTGTATAGGCACCTCAGCATAAATCTACATTGTTATATTGCATGCTACCAAGATAGTTAAAGCTGTCCAGTCACAATAACTGCCATGGTTTTTGTCCTTTGTATTTAATTGGTATTGACTTACTCAAATTATCTATGTGTATGTTTTATATGTATCTGCTGTTCAAGTTTTGTTTGGTTTTGGCTTTGTGGGTTTTTTGTTGTTTGGTTTTCTTTTTTCCTTAGGTACTATGGCTTGAGAATATAAATATGAATCAGGTTATTCTGTGAGCAATGGACCTAAACTGTGACTTTTGTTTATATACTTATATATACATATATATGCACACTTTTTTTTATTTTTATTTTTTTTTAGGTTCATTCTCATATGTTTTGGTCTCCAGCTCCTTGCCATGCTCTTAAAGTCTGCCATACCTTTCAGCCTCTCTCAATGGTTTTTGGCTGGTGTAGGAGTGGCATGCTTGTGGTTTCAAGGAATAGTGCCTGAATTCTGAGGCTAGTAGATTGTCATCCCTCTAAGCAAACAGGGACAAAGCTATGGTTGCTTTCCCCTCAGGAGTCACTGTGTTGGGTTTTTTTTTTTTTTTTTTTTTTTTTTTGTAAGGTCTCTAACTTCTGTGAGAGTCATATCTGAGACATCTAGTATTTTGACAAATTTCATAGAACTTGGACAACATGGTTCAAATGCTATGATTTTGTGTTTAGTCTTCTCATAACAACATTAACTTCCTGGAAAAATCAGGCTAAAACAATCAGATGGCACCAGGGTGTCTTGTCACCTGAAAGAACCCAATAATCATTGCAGTAATTATTGTGATTGGTCATAAGTTGAGATATTTTTTCCAGATAAGACGATTCTTGCATTTAAGCCTGAATATGCTCCATAATATATATATCTGGTTTCTAATAGAAATATTGAGTCTGTCTCTTAAATTCTTTTTATGAGTTACCATGCATGATAAGACTTGAATGTACATTAGTATTAGGAAGTTCAGTTTTATATCAATCATACATAGATCCACTAAGTCCCTTTAGTTCTGCCCACTTGTAACTCCTGTCTCTTGAGTGGTTTACATCAGTGCAAGCTGCTAGTGGCCTTTTAGAAGGGAGAAAGCCTATGATATTGTCTCACCTTTTGCAAAGTGAAAAGAAAAGATATATTCGAACAGTTGCTGTCAGTTTTAGTGAGCTTGTTTTCCATAGTCCCTAATTCCCACAGTGCGCTTTATCCTGGTCAGTAATTGATTTATTTCCTCCATCCTTTGCTTTTCACCAGTGTGTTCAGATACGGTTGGCAAATATATAAGAAAAAACCATTACTGTCTTGTTCAGCTTTCCTGCCTTTGAGTAGGTCTTTATTTAGCATTCTCTGTAATATCCAAGCTTCAGACCAGTATGATAATACAGCACTTTCCAGCTCGTGTGTTTAAAGATGAAATAGCTTTGATAGTGATGCCTAGCTTTGGTTGTAAAGAAGAGAATCGGAAATAAGCAGTAGAAGTCTAGGGAGCCAAAATTCTTCAAAACCCTGCAATTTTTATATGGAAACCTAAATTCTGTACCTGAATTGTCACTGGTAAATGCTTGAGGTTGGCAGTAAAAGAAAGAGCAGGAGCAGACAAAGGAGAGGAGAAAAGGCAATGCTCATCTGGCATCCTTAAATTTTCAGGGTACCCTTGCTAGAAGATGGGCACATCAGTAAAAAGTGGCTGTTGCATCAGAAATAGTTTTCAAGTCTGGATGGAGTTTTTAATTCACTGTGTTGTAATGCTTGCTGGATTCAGATTATGAAGCCAGGATACAAAGTGGAGCTCACAGTTTCATGAACACTGTAGGTGTCCCATCCTGTGCTGCTGTATTGCAGGTTCCACCTGTTCGCCCAAGAGTTTGAGTGGCTGGGTGTAGCTGCAGACAGGGGAAGGGGAATGGACCCAAGTTAAAACTGACTTGGTGAAAATAGGCGTTTACTTCATGTGAGTTCTGATGACAGGGAAGCAACAGACTTTGGGATCGGGCAAGGGGCAGGAGTGCACAAACGTGGGTAGAGGTGGTGGAACACAGGGTTAACTGCTTTCAGGACTACTATGATCTTATACTTGCATAAAGTTTAATGAAAACTAATCTTAATCCTATTGTAGAAGTATGTATGCAGATTTCAGGATTAGAAGATGACAGTGATTGACATGCATGTGCTACTAGTGTGCAAATCCCAGAGTTCTGTTAGGACTATAGATGATAAACTAGGTGAAAGATCTAGTTAAACAATATATAAAATGTACAATTGATTTCAGTGGTCTTTGCTCTGATTTTTATTAGCTTTTTCGTTTGGAACATTCATCCTTAATTGTGCATGTAGTCTGAGGACTGCTAGCTCTCCTTCGTAAAACCATGTAGCAAAATTTTAAATAGAGTCCTTTTTAGAGTATGTGCTTGTAATATGCATCTTTCTGCTCCAGAGGTACATAGAAGTGATTTTTAAAACTATTCAAAGTCAGTCCTTTGTTAAAGCTGCTTTTTTGCATGTGACTTTTGTGCTTTAATAGTTCTCTTGTTGAGAGAAATAAGGACTTTGCAGTTTGTGCATGCGTCTAAATTATGCCTTGATGGTTTCATTATGGTAGCTTTAGTTCTATTTTTATCCCGTTTACATACCTCATATAGATCACTTTGAAACCCTTCTAACAATGTAACGCGTTCATTAACCATTGTCAGTATTCACAAACAGGAGGTTTATTCACATTGGGTAATAAATACATAAATTGCTCCTCAGAAATATCTTAAAGAATATATTGCAGCATTTTTACCAGTTAACTTGCTATCTAAGATGGTATAAATATTGATCAAATTGCAGAACTGAACCTCTGTATTTTGGGAATGTAGTGAAAGTTAACCACGATTGTCATAATTAGTTTGCTATGTATTTAGTCATATGAAGTGTGAATGAATTTAAGAAGTCTATGGAAACTTTTTGTTTGTATTTCAGAACTTTTAACTTAGTTGTTTTTTTTTCAGAACCATATCTTTTCAGCTATACTTTTCTTCAAACAGCCTTATGGGCCAAGGGAAGCTTTTAGGGACCGTGGAGGGAAGTGCTCTTGTCTGTCCAAAGTAAAGCTACCGTGCATGCTTGCTACCAGTTTTGCAAGCATTTGTTCAAGTACTTGCATGTTGCTAATTTGTATGCTGCTAATGTGTACATCTCCAGGGAAGGTGGTTCAAGTTTGTCTCTGTATTAGAACAGATAGATTTAGGTTTTCTGACAAGAACAGACTACTATTCCAGTTTTAGCAATAGATTTTACCTCTGAATGGGAAAAGAAGTGGGTTTTGTAGTAATGATTTTTGTTTCTTAACCATTTTCTAACTGGTATCAGTAAAATTCGTTAAGTGTTTGGGTTTTTTTGTTTTTACTTTGGTTTCTAGAGAAAACAACCTATTGTCCTTATGTCAGTGAGCGTGCTTTAGCTTCTAATCACAACCAGAGCTGAAGATATAAAATGGTGTAATGGTCCGTCAGTATTTTCATACAACACTGCATCAGACTCTTCTAGCTGATACAGATTTTTGCTCTTCAGATTCACAAATCAGTGCTTCAGTAGGACAGACACAGCAGTGAAGGGGCAAGAGCCTGTTGTGTCTCTATCAATTAAAAAGAAAATTATTTACTGCCTGGCATATGACAATATTTAGTGCCCAATTAAATTTAAAAGAAATAATTTACAAATAGTTCTGTTTTCTGGCTTTTGGCATGGAACTTATCCATTGTAATCCATTCTTTATTCAAAAAGCCCTGAGTTTAATACCAGTGCTCATAGAAGGCTTTAAGATTGTATGTGCAAGGGGATGGGAGAGAATGAAAACAAGATGAAAGTAGTCCATATTTCTAGGAGATACATTTTTAGTTTAAAAAATAAAAGAAAGACTGTTCTTTTGTATATTGTGCCTTTGTAGTCACTTTTCAAAATTAGGCTCCGATGTTTGCAATATATTTTAGTGGAATTTGTGTATTGCATGCAGAAGAGAGAATGCGCAAAGTATATGTGTGCGCATGAGTATTGATTTATTACAGCAAATTACTTTAAAGTGTTAGAATTGTACAAATAAGACCTAGTCCTGTAACTTAAAAGGGAGGGGCAACAAGTAAAAGCTTTCACTGCTGTAGATCCATAAGAAAGAATGAAGAGGGAGAAAGGAATTTCCCTCTGTTTATGTTGTTGTGGTGTCCAGTCCCTCCTCCCTTTGCTAAATGATGCTGATTAGTTTATATGCTTTGGTTAAGGAGGTAGGCTTGATGTTGCTCATGTTCTAGATGCAAGTGTTTGTGAGGTAGGAGCAGACATCTTGTTTGAGGTCACAAAAGACAAATTCTGTTTCAGGATTCTGACTCTGAATTTTTTTCTGTCCTCTTAGTTCCTTTCTTGCCCTGTGAAAAACTCGTTTGAAAACTCAAGTGGAATCCATTTGTGTTATCAGCTTTCTATGAGAGAAAATAATTGTATTTAGAGAGAGAATATTGATCTCAATGACTATCCCAATATGTAAAACATTCACTGACATATCTGGTGTATTTCCAGCCTGTTCTTTACAGGCAAGATCACACTTCTTCCATTTTACTTAAAATAAATAATAATTTAAAGAAAATACTCTCCTTCACATACACACCTCCCCCCCAAAGAATGACTACATTAGTTAAGATCAGCTACACTGTCTTGGGGAAGCAAGAGGGGGAATTGGAAACACATCCACTGTATCTCTTGTGTAAATTAGGGTTTTGATTGTTTTGATAGGAGATAATTGCTTAAACATGACAGTTAATTTATGTTTTATGTTCCAGCATAGGAGCTTCAGAGAAAAGTGTGTTACAGCTTGTACAGCTGACTTTATTTTAAATTTTCTTGACTTTATATCAAGGCATTTTTATCTCAGCTTGAAATACAGTAGTTTACGTATTTTTGCGGTATGCTAATACAGCAATCTGTGCAATGAATAGAATCTTGGTTTTAAACTTATTTTAGAAGTTATTGGCAATGACCATGTCTTTACTAAATGAAAAAAAAAACAAAACAAAATTGGGGAAAGGTAATATTTAGCGCCTGACCTTTCGTGTACAGGGTCAGTATATTTTAGCTGAAATCAGCATAGCCAAACAGTGAAAACTACAATAGAATCTATTTTGTATCAATCGCATATAGATAGATTTGGTTAAAAGACATTTTTAACATCTATTTATTGGATGTATTCATTTGATACCTAGGCTCAGATGATATTTGATACTATGTATCAAAAAATGATTCATAGTATATGATTAGAAACAAATATATTTTTCCTTCATAATAAACCCCATAGTAATCTAGCCTCAGGCAATAAGCAGGCTATTAGCTTTTAGTGAAATAAGAAGCAAGTGAATAATAGTATTTACAGTTCTGGCTATAGAAGAAGAAAACCAGATCTTCACTGTTAGTCTGCCTGAATCAGTTCTCAGGTTTTGGTGTTTGACATAAAATTGAAATGAAGCAATTGAATTGTAACATAATGTTGCTATACCTCACTCTTAAATTGTGCCTGTACTCAGAGTGCTTTGAATAAACTCAGAATCTCCATGGAATTGATACTGTGTGATTAAATTAATAAGAATGTAACAAATTCCTATATATTTGGTCACACTTTGGGAACAGAAAGCCTCTGAAGGGGGCAAAACAAGCAGTGAGCTGCTGTGGTGTCTGTTTCTTGTAGCCCTTTGCAGGAGGTCTGTGTCCCTCCTTCAGCATGGGCTGCTGGATGGGGAATGCTAGTGCTTTGGGCAGCCCTTATGTTACGCAGTCAATATGCTGAGGGTCAGCAGTTCACTAACTGTCCTGCCTCACTGCTCTGCTATTAGACAGCACCATATTTAGATTTGAGAATGAATTTTAAAGTCGTGCTTTGACCATCTTTCAGTGCCTTTTTGCAAGTGTAGTGTTTGTTGTTAATTTGTATTTGAAAAGATACTCTAAAGACTCCTTTACAGAAACACAGGCAGCCAGACACCTACTTACAAGGAACACTTTTACCATTTGATCATTATGAGAAACCTAGTCTTAATGATTCTTAAGACCCAAAGTAATTGCATGCAGTAGAACAAGTCCAAGGAGAAGTGCTAAGCTTGAGAAAGCACTGATAACTTATGCCCCCCGTCTAATATTCATCAGTTTGAACTTCTGATTTTTGCCATAGTCCATGACTGAGCCAGTGACTGTGATGGGGCAAGCTGCTCTGCATAATCGGTTTTGGATTCCTGGTAGTTCATTATGCTGGGGGGAGCTTGGTGGCTCTTCCTTTTTTTCCCCAGCGTGCAGTGAAAGTGGTGTCAGCAGAGGCACACTGACTGGGAGCAGAGCACTTTGGCATTTGGAGAACAAGCATAACTTGACCTTACCGTGCTCATCTTGTAATCACGCTACGTGTGAACAAAAGTCTTAGTATTGGGTATAATGGTATTTTATAATACCATAAAAAGTAAGTTTAATTTATTTGATTGCTGCTGTGGCAGAGATTCTGAAACATCACCTCTGCTTCTTTTCCTGAATAAATTTATTCTCCTGGAGTTGTAGGTTTTGGTTACTGGCTTGAAAGCTCTGCGCAAATGTCAGAGTAGTGCTGTATATTAAAATATATTATTATTCCTCTTGGTACTGTGGCATGATGTATCTGAAGTAAAAGATTTTTAAAGGCACACATACATCTTCCTGAGAGACAGATTTTTGCAAATCTGTCTCCATTTACTCTCATTAGTATTAAATCAGTACAATTGATAACAAATGTCAAACTGTAATGTTTCTGGTGAAGCAGACCATCTGCCTGTTTTGTAATATGAACATTTATGCTTACAATAAGTATACTTCAACAACTGTGCCTGAAATGCCAGGTAGTAATATCTGTTTATTTGAGGTCTCTGAATACATTATGCATATTGGAACAATAATTGGTTCCATGCTTTCTGGCAAATGTAGTTATTAAAAGAGATTTCTTTCTGTGGATTGCTTGCCTCCCTTGAAAATGCCGCCTCTTAGTCCCTGCTTTATTTCCCTGTAATTTTGTTTCTTATCATTGTATTTAGTTTCCAAACTAGCCTCTCTTTGAATAACTGAAATTTGTGAAGGTTGCCAGTCTACCAGCAAGAGTAATGTTGTGATGCTCAAACAGAACCATGTTGCTATCAACTCTACCAGTTTGTTTTGACAGATTATTTTTTTTTTAAGTTGAAAGCAATCCCTAACCAAACTAAAAGAATACAAATATCTGTGAAATTCCTCCATTAAAGCTTTCAGGACTGCAGAGTAACTTGATAACTTGCTTTTTTTTCTGCAGGGAGCAATGGGAAGTGAAAGATGAATTGTATTTCAGATGACACAGTTGTCCTTCCCATATTGATGCACATGCTTTTACTGGGATGGATGGAAGCTAAGAGGCTTCAGTCTTCTCAGCTTTCCCTAAATCCGACTTCTTCACATCAACAGTTGAAATCTCTGTATTTTTAGCCAGACAAATTGGCTACCAGTTCTTGGTTCACATTGCCACTCTGTGTGCCGCATGTTGTGAGAGTGGATTGAAGCCACCAAGTTCAGGGAAGCTGTTGTGAGCATGTTCCTGCTCACCTCCAGCCCTGCAGGAGGCATGCTGCAACCACAAGGCCTGATGTGGGAGAAGCAGGGAAGGGTTCGATGCCGGCCTGTTTTACGGATGTGCTGTTACACAGGGCAGTTGCCCAGATAACGGGCTGTACTCATCTGGACAGGTCATATAATTAGTAATAGAGCTTCATCAAGATTACTGGTAGATGAAGAGATGATGAGATGTGTGTCTGCTGTCCCTAGTTTTCCTCAAGAGGAGACGCTTCAATGTGTTTGTGGCTGTGGAAACTCTTGAGACTATGGTACAATACAGGGATGTTAGGTTGTTTGATTTTTTTTTTTTTTTTTTTTGAGACCAAGATTAGTATTCCTAAAAGGAAACTGGGAAATTGTGGTGTATTAGTGGCAAAGCTGCGTACATTATGCAGACATTTCCATCCTTAAGAAACACTGTAAATAAAATAAGTAAAAAAGATGCTGGCTGTGTTCATTCTGTTTTACAGTAACCTTTTCAATTTAAATGTGAAAGGATTGTTAACACTATGTACTTCTAATTGATAGAGAAGGTTTCCTGAGCTATTGCTAGTGATACGTAAACTGATCCATGTATTTACTAAATTTCTTTTAAGTTGGGATCATTCTCCATCGTGATTTGAGAGTGAAAGCTAAGATAATTGATCTGTTCTTTTGATTTCTCAACATCAGTTTTCTCAGTTTTTTATTTTGGGATCATTTGGGGGGATGTGTGTCATTCTATTGCTGATTTCAAATACTGCCAAAACTACTTGAGTCATATCACACTATGTTTTTAACAAGCTTTTTGGTGGTTTATTCAGAGTTTTTAGAGCAATATGTTACATTCCTAGTTTTCATGCTTGGCTTGGAAACCTGCGCTGTTTAAAAATTGAAAATAAGCAATATTCATTCATACATTCCTTTATCTACTTGCACTGCAGAGTTTTCTTCGAGTATTATGCTGAGTAGTTACGTGTGTTACTTGTAGTCATGTATATAGTGTATGTACTTGAGCTTTTGTTTATGTACTGAATGGTAGATTTTTTCATAAATACTTAGCATGTATTTGTCTTTGGCAGTCGAAGCAGAGTTAGAAATCTGTCCTGTAAAATACAAATACAGATATCTTTATTTCTGTAAAATATCTTTGTTTCCAGTTTATCCACTGAGTCTTGGCCTGACAATAAAATAGTAATGTCTTGTGTACTGAACATGAACATTTCTGGGATGCTTCAAATCATGTAGGTTTTTAAGCAGAGGAATTTTGTCAGTGAGAAAAATCAATTGAGCAGAATTTTGATTCAGATTCCTCTAGTTCTTGATGCCATGATGCTAAGCAGAAAGTCTGGTAGCTCGCATGCAGAGTTAGTCTTACAGTAAAAATCAAGGTCTGCAAGTTCTGCCAGGTTTTCAGTAAGTAAATATTCAGCAGAATCTGTCATTTGATGTTGAAGAATATAAAAGGCAGCAGACGCAAAACTGCAGCAGGTTTGAAAGCTGTAATGCTGCTTCAATAGAAATAAAATGTTTTACTTCACAACAATAAATCATATGCATATCCTCATAGAGCACTTAAATGTAATCATATTAGGGTGTTATATTTTAATGTGCTCTATATTTATGTGCATATGATGCATTATTGTGACTTAAACCATTTTAATCTTCATTTATTATCTTATCTTCCTCCCATTTCTTACTCTCATTTTCCTGATCTCAGTAGTAAAAAGGCAGTTTCTGATACTCCCTTTTCTTACTTCTTTGGAAGTCAAAGTTTTGCCAGAAGGATGCAGGAGTTTTCAGTTTTATAGGCCTGCTTGTTAAAATGTTCTCTGTTTAGTTAATGTAAAAACTGCAAGACTGGGGGACACTCTCCCATCTTGACATTGAGACTACGTGAAGGTCATAGTAAACATATGTATGCCCTAAATAGATGTCATTTGAGTTATGTGAAGCTTAGAACCTAGCTCTGTTCTCCAGGGTGTGGAATTAAGCATTCCCCAATGTTCTGCCAATATCTAAGTAATAAAAATAAATAAATAAATAAATAAATAAAAAAAAAAACCAAAACAAAAAAAACCAAACCTAAATTTGCTGTTAGTTAAGACTTATTCTTTACAAAATAATTCTGTCTTACCCTTTTAGTATGTTTGAGCAAGTTGATAATATCATTCTCTCATTAATCATTTTGTACTATTATATATGCTTGTTAACTATTCATATCATAGGTGTTTCCTGTGATGAAAATTGGGTTTCTTCAAGCAATAAGCATATTCTGTTGAATCTCTAGTTCAAGAGAAGCAAGAGGATAATCTAGGAACTCTTCAGACTCTGAGAGAAGAAAGTTTGGCATACACTGAGTTGCTAGTTAGTCTTCGATTTTGGTTTATTTGTGAAATGTACAGTGCCAATTATAGCTGATATGTGCTGACAATTGATATTTTCACTTTACAATTCTATCTGGTTAAGTAATTTAAATAAGTGGGTAAAATGTACCCAATACTTCGAGTGAGCTTGCCCTCCTGCTGCTTTGCTTTGTGAAAGTTGGCTTGACTGTTCAGTTAAGAAAAGTTTTAAATGTTGTTATCTACAAAAAGGCCTGATATAAATTCTTCCAGTTAAGGAACATTTTTATCATGAATTGTTTGGTAGTGAAAAGAGATACTCAGTGTTAGATCTTACTCATAGTCTTTTCCAAAATACTTAAGAAATAATATTTGAGATAGGATAATGATGACTGCCCTGAGGAACTCTGTGCAGTCTCTTGTGTGCAGCTATTACTTCTCTCATATTCTCCTCCCTGTGTAACCACTGTGCTTCAACAAATCTCTCATCCAAAGGCCTGCCCTATGCTTTTATTGTGGACATTTTTCTACACATCTCTTAAAATATAGGAAGGTGTGTATTTGTTCACTTCTTGCATGACAAGACCTTTGCTCTCTTGAGTCCCTCTCACAGGGGTCACTTCTTGGCCATCTGCTCTTTCCTATATAACATGTCTAAACTATACTGCTAACTGACAGTTATGTGCTTGTGATTCTCAGCTGTACATATTTCTTGACACCTCTAATGACTCTTCTCTATTCTTTTTGCCTGCTTCTGTTGGCTTCCTCTCTAAATATTTCGCATGGATGTGTTTCTCCTGGGGACACATCAACTGTTCTGCTGGTAGAGTTGCTATTTAGATTTTCCATGAATAACCTCGGTATCATGTTTGATCCTGAACTTCTCAACTGATACTGTTACTCTACCTGCAAATCTCATTTGCTGTATATAACACTGGCATGGTTTTTTAGTACCTTGTGGTCTGAACTTCCTCTCTTGACAGTTTAATTTCTTTCTATTCTTTCTTTGTCTCAGTATTTGCTGTGTGTAAAAGAAGCATTCATTCTTTTTCTAAGTGTCCTATAAGTCATCTGGCTTCCAGTTAATTTCAGGAATGAAACCATTCTCTTCGCAAAATCTAAATATGTCATCTCGTATTTTGCTTTCAGTGTTTTCCTTTTGGTGGAGCACATATCTTAGACGAGACAAGCATATTTTAATAGGAGCATGTCTCATATATTGCTTCAAGGTAATTTTTAGCCTGTTTTCTTCCAGCTACTCTATCGTATAACTTGGGTATATGTTTTTCTTAAAACTTAATTTTTAAAGTTGCTTGGGGTTACTTTAGTATGTTAGATTTCAAAGTGTAAGTATACTTACTTTGAGTCATATGTAATATGCATACAGTCCTTCAGTTTTTGAAGAATAACAAAACCCAAAGTCCCTCAGCTGTCATGGCTTTTTAGGGTATTCCTGCATGTCCTATGCTGAGGTCCTTGGCTTGTTGTCTGGTTTAGGCAGTCTCTTAAACAGCAGTTCTAGAGGTCTAATGATTAAAAAATAAAGTGTGTATTACTGCTTCTGCATTCCTCTATATAAAGATTCAAAATGCTTGGATCCACTTTGGGCAGGATGCAGATGTCCTTTATCACTCTGTTGCCTGTAAGCACTTCTGAAGCTGTAGAGGTTGTGCTGGAACAGCCTTACTAGAATTGCACATGTGCTGCTCACTGGGCAGCCTAAGAGGGCTGCTGTGATGGTTAGTGTGGTGACTACTCACAGTTAAGTCTGCAGCTGTTTGTTTTGACTTTAAATCAGTATTTACTCCACCTGTTTTCACCCCGAAGTTTCTGTTGTTCGAATGATTTCTGAATTACTGTTACAGATCATTTTCCAGACCCAAGACAAAGAGTGAACAATTTGTAATCTGTTTTGATTTGTTCCAGTGCCAAAGGAAACTAGTTGAGACCCAGTCTACAACCTCCTCATGACTGCGTTTTGTCATTTTGTGCTGAGTTGTATCTCTTTCCATGTATTCTGTAATTTAAAATTCATTCCCAGCTTGCATTTGGTGTGGACAGTTATCATGTTGGGTACGAAACTCATGGGTATGTAAGTGGGGTGGCAATTCATGAACATTTCAGCTAACAGTGTGAAAGGCAGTTTAGCAGCTCTTTGTTTCTGATACTAGAGACAGTCACAAGATGTACTGTGTTGTTCAAAGCTATGTATAGTGTAGGCTAGTTTACAGTGTGTGTGGCTTGGATGTTGAAACCTGGGGAAAGCTTCAGGGAAATCTGGGAACTGCTAGACAGAGTGTCAATCCAGAATGTCAATTATAGTAGTAGGGGTGATTCAATATGTCGAGTTTGTTTTGCAGTTGAGGCTTTTATGTTCAAGCAGCACTGGGCACTGAAGCTTTATGATACTTCTGCTGCTGTCTACATGTGTATCTGCTGGTCTGCTTGCAGAGCAGTCTGTTGCTGGTCATGGCTGAGAGCATGAACAGGGACTAGGCAGTACACTTACCTCCCATGAAGCATGACGTTGAGACTTCGGGTGTAGACTTGATGTTTCTAGTTTACTGTCAGTTCCAGATCCATCTTGGAAGTATAGTTTGGGAGAAAATTCAGTTTCAGAAGTGATGCATCTCACATCAGGATTTAAGGATGAACAGAGCCATTTTCACTTATGTCTAAGTCAGCCCCATTTCAGGAGGGACAACAGATATACTTTGACCATTAGCAGTAGGGTGCTTTTCCATGCGAAATTTTCTGCAGGCTGATCTGTTCGTGCTGGAAGGCGAGCAGGTACATACATAAGGCTGTAAGGAAAGTGCTTACTTCTCACTGTCCATTTGCCTGCGTATATGCATGGAAGCTCACTGATAATTTTTAAATCTCTGTTTCTGATGGGAACAATTAGTCCTTCGCTAAGTAAAAGTGATGACGTTATTCATGTCCAGAAAGGTGCTCTTCTCTGCTGAGAGAATATCCTTATTTCAATGTCACTATCCTGCACTATCTAGTTGAGAGAGTAGTGTGTCAGTGATACAGTTGCAGGTTTAGGGGAGGAAGGCGCGTCTGTCTTTTTTTCATTCCTTTTTTCTCTCTGTCCCTTTGACCTTATTCCTTCCTTTCACTTGCTTCCATTTCTTGTGCTGAAATGATGATCAAGACCCTTGTCTACCAGTCTATCAGGAAACAACTGCAAAGCCTATATGCAGGGCAGAGGCAGGCTGATGTAGGTACTGCCTAGCCATAACCTGCAGGCATGATGAAGCAAACCCAAGACAGTTCTTTCTTTTCTCCTCATTTTTCATTCTTGCTCTTTCCCTGTGATAGTTGTTCTTGACAGTCAAGCTGGCACATCATATAGATCAAGGTCACCCTCTCTTACTGTGGGACTTAGATGTAGTGCTGGCTGCCAAGATCCCCTGCCTGCTTGTGTTGCTCTTACCCAGTGCCTGGTGTTTTCCTGGGAACACATTCTTTCTGTTTCTGGTTTGTTGGTGGCAGGGCTGCAAGTTCCAAGCTTTGTTGGTTATCATCACTTTGTCATCAATAGTGTAAGTCTTCTCAGTTCTGGAGTAGCCACTGTTGTCCCTCACTTTCTACTACATGGACAAGAGATTTTCCTACAGCTAGCAGCTGTGTGTGTTTCATGTGTTTCCATCTGCTGGGATGATGATATTGTAAACAGTATCACTGCAGAAATGTCCAGCAGCTGTGCTCTGAACAGTGCTCAGGGTTTGGCAAGCGTTACTGGGAGTGCTGTCAGCTAAAGACATGTCAATGTTATTTCACATTCACAAAGTTAAAAGTGTTAAGTGGCTGTGACATATTGAGGGAGGCTGATGGACTGTGATCTAGGCCTGGGCACAGGTGAGAGAGGGATAAGCCTGCTCCAGCATAGACAAGACAACAGAACTACAACAGGGTGCTTAGAGAGTCTTAGTGGTCTTGCTTTCTCGAGACCAAGGTCAACAGCTATCAAACACTCCATGTTGATACAGAGAAGATGTTTTTTAAATTTTACTATTTTTATGGAAACAGTAAAGCTTTAATAAAGGAAAAGTGACCTGGCTGATAATTTTTTGTCACAATTATGCTATTAGATCATCACCAGCTTTTCTTTGCTCTCCATTGCCACCATAGTTGGTGTTAGTCTTCATGCAAGAGACTCATATGGACTCTGAAGCAGGCTTCATACAAAACATAAATGTAGTGATAAATATCTGTAAATATTATCATAAATATCTGTAGTGATGTGAACTTATTAATAAAGAACAACATAATGCTTGTATTAAATTAATGAAGGAACCTGTAAGCTTAGGAAATCTTACATACATTGTCTTTCACCTGACCTGTCCATGCATGCTTTGCCTATAAGGCTGCTGTAATGTAAGTACTTTGCTAGATTGTTCATGCAAAATACAAAACTCCAAAGAAGTGTTGCTTCAGATGTATGTTTTACTGAATATTGATGAAATAAAGAAACTAGAAATGACATTTTTCACTCTGGTAAAATTCTGCTTGGCTCCCCAAATGTAAGAATATTTCATTTCAAGGGGACTGAACATATATGTATTTCTCTTAAATCATAGTCTTGTGGTTTGTCCATTTCCATCACATTTCAGCTTGAAACCTGTTTGGGCAGGGATAATAAGATACACCATGACTTTACTTACTTTGTAATAAATTTCACTTTTAAGCTTATAGATTTAGTTTTAAAAGCTCTCTCCAAAGTTCAAGATGCACTTTGCAGAGTATTGTTAAATAGATTAAATCCGAACACAAATAGGTTTTGTCGAATTGTGGGTTTGTTTTTTTTTTTAATGTAAAATTTCTCCATTAGTAGTAAAAATAATACAGTAGTGGAGAAAATATTTGTAGTTAGGGTAGGTGGGGAGGCAGAAGGCATCTGGGCAGAAAGTGAATCTTGCTGCAAATATTTCTCAACACAGTGTTTTTCTGCCTTAGAATTAATACAATGAATTCACCAAAATATCTTAACTAGAGCTGTGGTGATGGTTGTCTCTTTAAAGCTAGGCATTGATAAGAATCCAGCACTTAGAAATTGATTATTCTTTTTTTAATCTTGCACTATTTTCAAAATTAAGATTGATTTGATCTGCCAGCACGCGACCTTTACAAATCACAACACTACTTCATCATTTGACCCTTTTTCTGAAGAAAAACTACTTAGATCACACAGATACCATCTATTATCTTGGAATCAATACATTCCTTGTAAAATCTTCTACTTTCCATAAGTTGCTGTAAAGGAAAATGTGTAATATGGAAGTGATATCGTTTACGACAATTGTTGTGAACAGACAATTTGATAAATATATAATATTTGAAACAAAACACTATTAGATTTGAGAAGTCAGATATTACAAAAGTTATAAGGAAGAGATTTTATTTTGGAAGTATGAAGATGAAAATATGTTTTCAGCGCCTCTGTTATTTTTATTTTGTATGTCTGAACAAGCAGTATACAACTGTAAACCAGCAGCACTGCATGTTTGTTAAATATGATTTTCAAGCTAAATGAAATACTTTCTGCATGTGAAAAATCTTCACTTACCTATAAGTTTTCAATATTTTTTCAGGTATTTCCCAAGCCTTGTTCTTCTGACTTTATCCAAGAAAATGTGTGCTTTAACTGTTATTAATAGTGTTAATATATTTAAATGTGTTATTTCTTGTATATACACTGCTTCAGGTCTACATTCAGTCTTTTTCAAGTATATATAATGGCATTTGAAAAAAAAAAAAAAAAAAAGAAAATCACAGATAACCTACTGTTTGTTCATGTGTTTTCCTCGTAAGGATGACTTCAAGATACCAGTATCAACCAATGTTGATGGATTGTCCTGCTGAGTAATGCAGTGGTAGCGGCATTAATGCTAAACCTTAATGAAAGAGTAGTTGCAACTATTGGCGATATGTTTGTTTTCACTGAGTTCTTGTTGTGGTTTAAGCCCAGCATAACTCATGTAGTTTGCTTGCTCACTCCCCCCTCTGGAAGAATCCTCCCCGCTTCTGGAGGGATGGGGAAGAGAATCAAAAGAATGTAACTCCCATGGGTTGAGATAAGAGCAGTCCACTAACTAAGGTATAACACAAGCCACTGCTGCTACCATCAACAATAATAATGACAAGAGAAACAATAAGGGAAGGGAATACAACCGCTCACCACCCAGAACTGATACCCAGCCCACCCGAGCAGTGAGTCCACTCTTCCAGGTAACTGCCCCCAGTTTTTACATCCTGGGCATGGCATGCAGTGGTATGGAATACCTCTTTGGTCAGTTTGGGTGAGGTGTCCTGTCTCTGCTTCCTCCCAGCTTCCCCTCTTCCCTGGCAGAGCATGAGACTCAGAAAGTCCTTGGTCAGACCAAACATTTGAGCAGTAACTAAAAACATCGGTGTTATCAGTGCTGTTCCCAGGCCGAAAGTCAAAACCACAACGCTGCACCAGCTACTAAGAAGGAGGAAATGACTGCTCCTGCTGAACCCAGGACAGTTCTTCAATCAAAAATTAATTTAAAAATACATGTTATTCATATTTATGCTTTAAAAAAACAAAACCCAAAACCCGAGTATGTTTTCCCCTTTGTAACACACCATTTTCACCAGAAGGAGTAGTCTTGCCTTGAGAGATTTAATCTTTTTTTTTTTCCCCTACTATTTTTTTTCTATTTAAAGCAGGATAGGGAGGGTGAGAACTAACAAAGCAGTGGGCTTTGAGATCTTGGAGAAAATGCCATATAAAACCAGCACTCTTGTTCTGTGAGACATACATCCCCTGGACGCACAGATCCAAGTGTGCTCTGTGGCACCTTATGTGCTATATATCTTTTTTATTTCCTGGCGGTTGCTTGATGACACTCACTGCCCTATATAAACTAGTGTGCAGGCACACTGGGGGTGTAAAAGAAGAGAGCTGAAACAAACTCACCCCCACCAAAAGAGGCCCTGCTATTAGCTGTGCCATTTGTTTGACTCCTCACACCTGCTCTGGTATTCACCACAATGAGATGTTTTTGATCACTGACCCAGTACAAAACCTATGTCTTCAGGTTGAGGAGCTTCCACATAGGGGGTGGAAGGAGAGGTTTCTGTAGGTTTCCCTGAGAAATAAAGCACAATTACAATAAAATATAATAAATTATGTAAAAAAAGTTTGTGATCTATTTGCAGTAAGGTTAAAATTGTGAATTGCCAGTTTTCAATTGTTTTTTCCAACCACCTTCTTGTTACTTACAGATCTTCATAGGACAGAACCTTATTCTGTTACATGTGTGAACTTCTGTAATTCCTCTTCTAGAAACCAGTAGGGGTTTTTCCCTTACACACTACCTCTGTGAACTCATGAAAGAATGAACCCAGCAAAATCAGTTGGCTGATTCTAGCTTATTCTAATGTACAACTACTACGTAGAGCACTGCAAGTATATGGGTTGGGTAGAAGGGGAGTGGGCACCACTTCTGGCAGTAATTTCTTAGTAGCTTGAATTAAGAAATGCTGCAAGTTTGTACTGCTGGGATAACCTAAAATGAAGGTGTAAGAACAACTATGCTGGTTAGGCCAAATATTCAGCTAGTTCGTTATCCTGTTCCCTTCTGTACATATATGTGAAAAGATATGAATAAATCCTTATTTTTTGAGTTGTAAGAGGCAATGAATAGTCGTATTTTCACTCTTGCTTAGTTTTGTTGTTCTGCTGTTAATCTCTGTTTTTAGCACAAATCTGTGGGACCTTTCTCCACACAAAAAACATTTATTTATGTCCTCTTTTGCCATCATCTGCCTATCGGTTTGTCTCTGAGAGCAGTTTCCTTGTTGCACTTCAGTAACCTACCTTTTTGGAACATACCCTGCAAAGATCCTTATCAAATGTCTTCTTCACCATGTTCATTTTACTTCTGAAAAAGAAAAACCAAAACAAACCAACCAAACAAAAACAAACAAACAAAATCTTTTTTGAAAGAGAGAAGTTTTACGGACTTTTGCGTATTTTCCACTACATTAATGAAGCATTATATGTATCTTGTATGTGTGTCTATAGATAAACAAACCATGCCTTTAACATTTCTTGGCAAAGAACTGTTGTTCTTTAAAAATCTGAATTTGATTATTGCAATTCAAGGTTAAGAGCTGCACCCCAGTTTGGAGGGTTTAGAAGACAACATCTATAAAACTAGGGATGAAAAAATTCTGTGCCCTCTTAGAATTGTCTTCTTGCTCTGTGTAGGCAAAAAGTAGATTTTTTTCTAAGGTAATATTTAAATCAGAAGATCTTTCAACACAAACATTTTAAGATATTTGCTGTTTTGCTGATCACAGCATTTTGAATGAAGACAGTAAGTTTAGTATTTTTTTTTTTACCTATAATACTCAGGGCCATGTAGATGCTCTTGTTTGCAACTCTGTTCTCAACAAGCTGGTAGAAAACCTTTAAAGTCAGGTTTTTCCCCCACTGTGACACACAGTAGCTACCCATGGTGTTACTCTTTTCAGAGTATGATCAAAATGTGATCGTTCAGATCATTTGCCTTGCAGGGACGGTTTGAAGATCACTAATGAGAAGGCCTCCATCCTTGTAAACTGAGAGAGCTTTATGTAGGAAGTAGTGAGCAGTCCTGAATTCAGCAGCTCTGTACAACCCTTGCACAGATAACACCTTAACGAGTCCATTGTGTGCCATGTAGTGTATGCCTGAAATCCTTCTCCTCTTTGCCTGAGTTAAATTCAGTGACTAGTGGTGAAACCTGAGGCATACAGGGAGTGGAAAGAGCAGTAAGAAGAGAGGATGCTTGTAGTCCCTTTGCTGTGAGCTTGGCTTTAGGGATTTTGGGTTGTAGCAAACCTGGACTTGCTATGGAGAATGGGAGAGAAACCTTCCACTTTCTCTGGCAACTGCCGCTGGCTCCTGGTGGGAGAAAAATCAGTGAAGAAAGTGAATAAATTGGTGAAGATTCCAAGACTGGGAGAGACAGGCTTGTTTTGTCATAGAAAGGTAAATTTTTATATATTTAAATAGCTTACATTTCCCAAGACAGTGCTTCAAGTTGTAGTTTACGTGTTCTTTTACTGAAGGTTGTGATTTGTGATTGTTTTCTCTGTTTGAAACATGGGTTTCAAAGCATTATGCACCAGTGGAGCTTCACTGACAAGTATTTTTTACGCTAAATAAGCTTGCTATTATGTGTTCTTTATGTAGTTGTTTGTAATACAGCTTCTACAAAAGAGAAAAATTGTCATAAATCTTAATCTGTGTTGTCCATTAGGTTTGCTTTGTTGTTGTGAAAAAGTGTATTTGGAAAACTCTTGGGAGGCACCATGCGATGCTGAACAGCTTAATATGAAGATATTAGGGGCTTTGTATTAGATGCCTTGGACATTTTCATCCAATTCTCTTCAAGACTTTTTCATTTTTATAGAACGAACAGCTACATGTGGATTGTAAATGATTATGGGAGGCAATTAAATAGCCTTGAAAGAAACAGCTATGGTAATTATATTTTCTATACAGTATGTCACAAACAATTATTTTTTTCATACTCATCATGAATTCTGAGATTCTGACTAATCACTCCAATGTGAATCGTCAAAGCTTATTTCAAACTGGAATACTGGAGTGTAAATCATTCAACAAGCAAGGCAGATTTTTCACAGCAATAGTCTTAACTCATGCATATAAGTGTGTGACCTTGAAAATTGTATGTGTATTTTTGTTCCAGATACTAGACTCCTTGCTGTAGTAAGATTAAGCATTTATGTATTAGCAGGTTTAGCAGCATATGGCTGTGTATGCATTCCAAAAATCCATTTGTTACCATTTTTTATTTAATGCCTCTTTTCCTCTGAGCCTGGACCACAGTGTCCTCTTCCTGCCTTCTCCCCCTGCAATAAAAATTAATGAACAGTGTTTTTTACTGCTACTAGTAAGCTTTAATGATCTTAGTAAAAAGAGACAAGCAATTAATTAGTTGAAATTCTTCCAGCTCTCAGCATTTAAACAATTCGAAGTGTGAACATGTTAGGAGGAGACAATAGGAAATCTGATAAATAACAACTTAAATATAAATATTTTTTGTAAGATTTCATGTTGACAGTGCATTCGCAGGACTTACAAACTGTAAAACAATTAACGATGCAAACCTTTTGTGTAGGTGTTTTCCGTCCTCCATTAGTGTTTTCAAATAATTTCAAAACTTAAACTGAGTTGCTTCGCTTGGTTTGATGTGTTACCAATTTGTGTGTATTTCCTAGATGTTTCTTTAAAAAATGCAACAATTCGGATGCAAAAAAACCTAAAAGCTATAACAAAATTGGTAGTCTTGCATTAGTATTTCTGTTGTGTGTACTGGCTGTGTTTTAACAACAAATTACAAAGGTGTTTTTTTTTCTAGTATAATCTGCTTTGTGATGGGTGTAACACAATAAATGATTTGCACACAACGGTCATTTTACCAAGTGGTATTTCTTGCTTGTAGCTGGGGATAAAATTTTAGCTATGCATTCTTGTTTGCCTTCCTACTCCAGTATGGTTTGCCATGAAGATTACTGGTTCTAAGCAAGTTCAGGAAAAAAACCCTCAGGTTCATGAGCACTGGTCATTGGTGTTTATTGCAGCAACCCAGAAGGACAGGTCTCTGAGGTGGACAGTAAAACCTCCTAGTCAGAAATTCATTCAAATTCATTGGACTGAATGAAATGCCTCTTCTGCTCTGCTGCTCACTTTCTTTCCACATTTCAGCAGAAGAAGTGGGAGAAACCCAAGCTTTGACTCCCTTCCCAACAAGGAAAATCACCAAAAATTGTATGGAGCGCAATGGTGGTGTTAGCTTGAGATAGAACAGTGGGATAACCTTAGTTAAGTCTTGGTCTAAATGGGAGCTGGTGTGCCTAATGATCTGTTGAACGTTGTTTGTATTGAGCTTACCTTATTCTTTTTTGTCTCATGTTTACAAAAGCTGACTATCTGCAGTAAATGGCAGAATTTACAGTGTGAACTTCTAGATACGCCTCCTGTATGCTGTCGTCTTGTGTCATGGTCCTGAAGAGGCAAGATGGCTTCTAGTACTTTGGTGTTTATGTAAGATGAGGTGAGATGAAATTGCCTCAAGTTATGTCAGAGGAGGTTTAGAATGGATATTAGAAAAAATTCTTCACTAAAAGGGTTATCAAACATTGGGAACAGGCTGCCCAGGAAGACGTTGTGTCACCATTCCTGGAGGCATTTAGAGGATGTGTAGATGTGGAGTTTATGGACATGGTTTAGTGATGGACTTGATAGTGCTAGGTTAACAGTTGGGTTCAATGATCTTAAAGGTCTTTTCCTTCCTAAATGATTCTATGATTCTATTGGTTAGTAGGAGAGTAGCCTAAAAATGATTGCATCATTTAGAATTTTTAGAGTGTATATATATGTATTCTACCACAAAAAGCAGATGCTTGAGTTGCTCCCTTTGTCAGATACCTAAGAATATCTTGTTATCCTGGGGTTGTGCAAAGGAGCCTATGTGTTTATTAGCATCTTTTAGTACCTGACATAACCTAGACCTACACATGGTATTAATGTAATTTTTTTTTCAGAGTTGCAGATATGGTCATACAAAATGATCAAGACCTCTGAATGCACTGTGACTGGGTTACTCAGTTTTACACAGGAGGTTTGTAATGAGAGATTGCAAACGTGCAGCATTTTAGAGATGGGAAGTTCTTGACTCTTTGTGCCACGTGCTTCTGACAGTCTCTATAGAATTGAGATGTTCAGGGAGCTTTTATATTAGAAACAGAGATTTTGACCTGTTGTCACAAAGATAAATATCTATTTGTGGTATTTTGTCTCAAGAAACTATTAAACCAAAATTTATAGCAGATGAGTAAGTGCACACTGGTTTTTGTTTTGTGGGGTTTTGGGTTTTTTGTTTGGGGGCAGTTGTTTGGGGTTTTTGTGGGTTTGGGGTGGGGAAGGGGCTGCTGTTGATACTGGTTTTATGGTGATTTTGTTGTCGATGATAAGTTTTTTGTGTTAATTTTTGTGAAATTGTTAGGTTTTAGCCATGTTTGGGGAGGTGGTTCTGAGTGAAGGATGCCGGGGAGAAAGGTTAGCCTCCTCAGGACAGAGTGCTCTTGTTCTTTCTGCTGATGTCTGAGGGAAGAGTTCATTGATCTCAATAAATAAGACATTGAAAAGTCCCTCAGCAAAACCAGGGAGACCAAATTTGACATTTTGTGATATACCTGAAGTTATTTGATGAGAAAAGAGGAAATGGGGAAAAAACATGTCTGGTAACAAACCGCAACCTGCTAGACCTAATTAAAGCAGTAGAGATTTAGGAAAGGGAGTGATTTGTTCCTTGCAGAAGGGGGTTGGGTTTTTGATTTTTTACTTGAGAGGGAAAGCACTGTAATCTTTCATTCTCCCTTAGGTAGGCATCTTCCTTGACCATCAAGTTGATTTCAGCCAAAGGAAAAAAAGAACGGGTAAAAATACATAGATGCTATGCTCTGCTTTATTAAGTGGCAGGATTTTGTAGTATCAAGGAATATTCCAGGTTTCTTCATGGTTAGATGCAAACTCATGATTCAGTGAAGCAGGCTTCAGCTGGGGAGAGGTGTGTGTGTGTGTGTGTTAGAGTTCAGTAAAATTGCAAGTTAAGATTTTAACCATTCATCTTTGGAAAACTAAGTATTCACAGATCCTTTGCATATATATTTAAAACAATCTTTCTTGGCCAAAAACAAAAAAAAAAGGGCTATAATTTAAGTGAAGGGAGGAGAAGATTAAAGTTAACAGTAGTTAATCCCTTAATTACTATATTGCATAAGTCTGCCTTGCTCAGCATATTGTGTGTGTATATATTGACAGCCTTCCGGTGTACTTGTTAATCACAAGATTAAAGAGGAAGTGGGAGTGAATTTACAGTCTTTTCAAAAAGGCCTGAAGGGGAGTGTTCTCAAATGTTAGTCTTTGGAAAGCAGGTGTTTATACTGCTCATATTATTTTTAATAAATGTTTTTCAAGTACCACTGTTTCTGTGCATCAGTACCAGATTGCCTGGTTACACCTTGTATGCTGACATCTGTCTATTTTATAATTAAACATAGGCCTATTGTACATCAGGTATCTGAAATAGCTACAGCAAATGTGAATGCTGATACTGTGTGTATAACTGCTGAAACTTGTCATTCCTTTGTGCTCCTATTATTTTTGTACTCTAAGCTAAACAGACTAACTGCTGCTAAGAAGCTGTCAGGGGATGCATGTCAAACACTCAGTGTATCATGTGATCAGACCAGTGCTGGGATGGAGAAGTCAGTGGCTGGAAGGGGAAAAAAAAAATAGTGACCTTTTTCTCTCAACATTGTCTTTACACGGAAAGGAACAGATGAGTTTCTGAATTATTCACAGTACTGAAGGCTTATAGTCGTTAGCAACGGTAGCAGCAGCAGAGTGTAGAGACAGGGGTTGGGTTTTTTGTTAAAATCTCTGATTCTCAAGCTCTTCAAAGGAGTCATTTCACAAAACTGTCTCTGGGAATTTGGGTATTTAAGGTCTGTGAGAGCGGGGGCAGCTTCTTCCAAAGGATGGAATAACAGAATATTTTCTTCTCACTTTTGTAAGGTTCTCTGTTGAAGTAAAGGTTAATCATAGGTTCATGCAGTAATGGAACAAAGAAGCTCCATGGAAAGGGTTTGCTGTTTCTGGAAGTACTCTCTGTGAATTGATTACAGTGTTAGTAATAAAGCAGATCTTTTAACGTGTAATATATTTTCTAAATATATAAATTACCTATACAACTAAACATATAAAACCAATTCCTGTAGCAGTAAAATTAAACAAACATAGGCAATAAAGTAATTTTGATTATAACCAACACACTGTAGTGGTTTAAGACCCAGGACACACATGGTAGAAGGTAAGGCTTTTCTTGATGTCATGTAGAGTTTTGCTTACTTAAAATATGGGCTGTTTATAGTTTCCTTGAAGTAGTGGGCTGTTTATAGTTTCCTTGAATTAGTTGGCTTTTAATGATAGTGTTTAAAATTCTTTTGTTTCAGTAGGTCAAATGTAATACTATATTATCTAAAGTTTCTTCTCCCTTTTTTCATTCTCAAAGCTACTGATGTTTATTATGAATTGCAAAAGTGAGCACTTAGATGCAGTGTGTAATAATCATGACATGATTTAGCATGCATGTCATTAGTGTCCTGTGACAAATGCTTGTCAGTCAGATGCTGTTGATCAAATGAAAGCTTGTATGGCAGCGTCAGTTATTGTCATTACTCTCTGACAAGTACTCTCTCACATTTCTGTCTATGTGGTACTAAAGAGAAAAGTTTTACATACGGACAGAGTAAGGAAAGAACAGTGGAAAGTGGCAGGAGAGCTAATGATCTGCAGCTGTCAGGAATCCAAGTTGTTTTTAAAACCTTCCAAAGCTTTTGCAGTTATTCATTTGCTTTTAGAAGTTCTTCACTGTAGATGGGAAGATGCGCTTTATTAATACACTCGGAATCTTAAGATAAAAGGCACATGCTATACATAAAGAATTAAGAATTTCTTCACAGTCCAATTAATGTTTTAACAGTCTAATAGACCGTGGTAATGTAGAAAATCTTCTTTTAATAATGCATTTGAAATTGTTAAACAAAACTTCCAAGTCCCTGCTGGTTTTGGTGTTACACTTGCCCTTCCAGTTTTCCTGTGGGTTGTGAGGATTGAATCAAAATGGCGGGGGGGTAGGGGGTGGGTGTATGTGTATTTTCATGCAGTCACGAGCATTCTCTGCCCTTCATCACAGGGAGCATGGTGTTCATGTGGGTCTGGCTTCCTTCTTGATCTTGGTCCCCTTGAGGTGGTTTTATATGTTTTGTTGTAGCCTGCTTTATTCTCCTCAATTGCCAGCTCAGGTTTTGAAGGCTGCCCCAAAGCCTTTCCCCAGCCTCAGCTGGCATAAAGGCCTTTTACTCTCTTACTCAGTGACTGCTGCAGGCTGTTGGACTTTCCCGCTGGTATTTCCAGGGATAGGCTAGGCACTAATTGTTCCACCACCTGGTAACTGTTGAAACCAGCTCAGGTCAAGACAACCCCAGGCAGCCCCTGAGACGCTGTGCAGCCAGGTCAGCACAAAGGCTCTGGCTTTTCACTAGCCTTGGCGGGAATCACATTTATTGGGCGACTTTGTATATAGAAATACAATTAGATTAAAGCCTTCTGAAATCATGAGCATCTGACTCACATTTCCTGTCTGAGGGAACTGTCAGTCAGCACTACCCAGTGCACTCAAAACAGACTGATTGAAGTAATAGCTGCAGGTCAAACTTCTTTAAAACTGGCTAAAATGGTCATTTTGGTTTTGTTGTATTTTGTTGTGTGGTTTTTTTTTTGGGGGGGGGGGAATGCCTTCTTTTTTTTTCTTTTTTTCTTTTTTCTTTTTTTTTTTTTTTTCATTTTTATCGTACAATTAAAATAGATGCAAGCAGTAAAATAATGCTTTATTGCCTATTTTCTCCAGACCCTATCAAAATCCTCCTTGTTGCTCTCCTGACTTCATGACTGACCTTGGCACACAGCAAGGCCCAGTTTCATCAGGACAGGGGTGGGATAATCCTGTGTGTGGTCAGGCCCCTTTTGGTTGTGGAGGGCTGGACTCTTGGATGAGTCTTTGAAAGAAAGGAATCTGCAAAGGGGAAAGGAGGGAAGAGATTGCTAGTACAGTTGCTATTGCCCTTCATCTTGATTAAAAAAGAAAAAAAAGAACATGGGCTCCCTCAAAAGTATTTTGTTGTTGTTGCTTGAAAACACAGATTCTAGAATTTTATCACTGAGGTTCTGGCAAATGGTGCTTTGTGAATCTGAATTACATCTCATTTGATGAAGCCAACCTGCTTCATGATTTTGTGGATAAGGCATTCAGAGATTGAGGCTGACAGATTGCTTTCTAAGGAAATTGTATTGTGACCTGTCACAAGTGTGGCTCTTGCTGCGCTGGTATGCTTAAGCTATGCTTAACTTTCAGGACTGACATCCCAGTGAGATAAGATACTACTTCATTAGTTCCTTATGTTGTAGCTGTTACTGAGTAACTGTGACACAATCTCTAACTTCACAATTCTTCAGGACAGTCAGTGCTCTTTAAATCAGAGCCATGGACTGGCTAGTAGTGTTTTCATTGTTGTGGTCATGTTGTTTTAAAAGGTAACTAAATAAGAGATGGAAAGTGCAGCCTCACAGGAGTTTTTGACTTGCTGACAGGCGGTACTTCTTTCTGAGGCAGCAGCTCCTGATAAACCTGGCATCTGTGCTAAAAGGTATGAATTTCTCCTTCAGGTAGACAGGAACATAACCCCGTGGGGGATAACAGGTAAGGCAATATAGAGCAATATATAACAATTTTTCACTATTGCTAATGATGTTGGTTTTGTTTCCATAATAAATTTCATTTTAATGGAAGAAATAGATAAAAGGAATTTGGAAGCAAGAGAGGATGGTGGAGATTCTTCTTGGTTTGTGTTTTTGGGGGGATTGGGTTTCTAGGTTTCTTTTCAGGGGAAAGAGTAGAGAGACTATGTTAAAACTGAACTTACATAGTTTAAGAACATTTCTGCCTTGTTCCTATCTCCAGTACTCTGTTGTTATCTTGGTGTGATCTCTTTTACTGTGAAGAATTCAATATTGTGAAGCGACAAATCATCAGTGTTACAGTGTTTTACCATATACAAACTGAAGGGGTAAGGGAATCAGATTAGTGGTCTAAATTTCCCAAACTGGTTTGTCTTAGGTTAGCTTCATAGTGGCTTTTGTTACTTTAGTTTCAAAAGAAGATGACTTCTAATAATACTTCCCCTACATAATGTCCTTCATAGGTGTATTTTTTATATATGCATATATATAAGCATTGATTTTATATTTATATGTATTTATGTGTGCACATACACATTTCATTATCATTGTAATGTCCAGTTAAGCTTTTTAAGCATTAGGGAAACAAGATCTGTGCCAGTTAAGATCTGATGGTTATGTGCCTAGTCAGGCGACAGAGCAATAAAATGTCTCCTCACCTTTCCATTCTCTTTTACCTCCTTGCTCTTGTCTCCATTACCATGTTTCAAACTCTGTGCAAGTCTGTCATTCTTCATTAAAGCAGTGCTTGGTGTTTATGGGCTTGTTTGAGGTTTGTTTTGTTTCTTTTTAATTTTGTTTGTGTTACTTGCTCGCTCTCTGTGTATTAGAAGTCTTTGATTAATAATACTATAATTCAGTTATATGGAGATCCTAACTGATGTAAAGGAATATTAAGGTATCCTTTATCTGTTCTGTTCCCCTATGTGAAAGATAAACTTCCCCAATAGCAGCACATATGCTGTATTAAATCTTTTTCTTTGACACCTGCTTCTTGGAAACCCCAATTAACTTACACAAATTGTTTCAGTAATCCTGCCCAACAGCTCCATGCAGCACAACAAGGCAATCTGTGCATGAATTGAAGGTGTGGAGTAGCCTATTCATTCATTGTTCCCAGCTGAATGAGCCCTCCTCAGAAGATGAGTATGCCCATAGATGATAGTGGAGCTGTGTGAACCCCTTCCTTCACCCTGCTGGGTGTGCTCATCCTTTCACCTGGATGCGTTAAGAGCCTGTGATATTCATCAGACTGGCTCCAGTCTCAGGGCTTATCTACATCAGTGGTTTTAAAAGTGCACTCTTCTGTCAGCATGGCTGCATCTGCACAATAAATTTTGCTAGCTTAAGCTATGGCTTCTAGGAAATTCAGCTATGTTGGCAAAACTTTTCCATACAGACTGGATCTCTCAGTGCTCATGTGTTTTTAAGTGTGTTCCTCAGCTGTGTGAATACAGAGACAAGATTTTGATGCCACCAAGTTCAGGTACAGGTGCTGGGTGTGTTTTCCTTTTTCTGGTACCTGGATTGCTTCAGCCCTGGCCCACCTTTCAGGAGTCGGAGAGAATGTTCAGTATTTTCCTAGAAGTTTAAATGCTTTTGAATACAGCTAATGCAGTTGAAGGAACTTCCTGGATTTCCTATTTGTGCTATACAGTCCTTCAGTTTAGGAGAGACCTGAGCCCCTCTACTGTGTAGATCAAGAAACCTTCTGGATCTTGCCTTCTCCTGCATCTCATGTCCTCTTTCTGTTACAATAAAAAATATCTCAAGTATCAAGACAATCCAGGAACAAGTTAATGCTTGGAAGAGCCTATACTTGGATGGGGTTCTGTCCTTAACTACAGAGCAAGAAAACAGAATAGTTTTTTTTTTGGGTAAAAGCCCATGCAAATAACAATTTAGAGATACTTACATTTGTGTTTTATATTAAAACAGAATTGGAAATGTTTAAAACAGGATGGAAATTACCTGCTCATCCACTCAAGTAATCCAGATGGACTTCTCTGAGGCATCTTGACTGTCAGTGTAGGAAATGGTCTTTTTCTTGTCTGCTTGCACTTTCCTTGTCATGTAAATGAGCCAAAACCTGCAGTGTTCCTGGCTTTCAGTCTTGCACCCGTACAATTACATATAGTTTAGTTCCAGTGTAACAGAACTGTGAAGTTTCTCTACAAAATTTTGTTAGATCAAAAAGGAGTTCATTGATAATTGTTAAATATTTTCATTATTCTGTTATAGTTAATTGTCCGTGTGTTTTGAAACCGACTTTCTGTTTATTTTAGGAGACTTTAAGGACAGAAATTGCCCACACTTTAAAGGTCACCTTCAGAGCTGTTGCTAAGTGAATTTGATACTTTTGTTAGAAGGATTTTTAATTAATGATTGTGCCAAGAAATTCTTAGTATTATCTCTAAGCAACTTCCTTCCCCTCCAAAGGCATAATATGATGCTGCTCAACATTTATTGTAGAAGCTCATGCTTCTTTTGCAAAATTGGGAACTTCAGGTGATGAAGATTTCACAGGTGAAGATGGGTTTCTCTAAGAGATGTGGCTGCAGGGGTCCAGGTGCTGTCATTGGGCTCTGCCAGCAGTAGCTCTGCTGCATGCCCATGGTAGAAATTTGGTGTTATGTGGAAGCACACGTGGTTACCTATAGGTAACACAACCCAGCAGAAGAGGAGGTCAGCAGGAGGTAGCTCTTTGTCCTGCTTTCCCAGCTTCCCAAGGGAGGCTTTGCATTATTAAAGGTTAATTGTTTGTTCTGTAAGTGCTATTAATAGAGAGGATCTTGGTTTGTAGTCAGGTAAGGCCATGCCAGAGTAGGCTATGTGGAACAGTTTCAGAAAGAAGCATGGTCCTGTGAACAAAAATGCTAAGTACTGTGGGAAATCTTGTCTCTCCAATAGTTATCCAAAGAACTTGTTTTAAAAATGCATTCTTCTTTTGTTTGCCCTAATCAAAGTCTTAGTTCTGTTGAAATTGGAGATAAAACCTGGGAGATAAGAGTGGAATGAAGTGATTACTGGACAAAAAGTTTTTGTATGACCTTTAAGGTAAATCTAAAAATCGGATGCTATTAAAAGGATGGTTTGAAAGTGAGTTAGAACAGGGATTACAGAAAGGAAGTGATCCAGCAGGGCAAACAACCTCCAGCCTTTACTGTCTGCTGATGTTGGATAGTGCTGAAGAAGAGACAATTAGACGATGTGACAAGACGACACAGCTTGTGCAGAGAGGGAAGCAGGAACCTGGGGAGTGTAGAAGAAAACATGACAGCTGATACAGTCTGATTAGATGGGATAGTTAAATAGAGTAGCAGGGATTGCTGCTATAAACTTAAGTTAAATGGTGCTTTACTTCAAGTTATGTAGAAATTTCTACACTACTCTGTTAGGAGTGGTAAATGAATTTTGTGGCGGTGTAAGCATACAGTACGCCTTATGTTTTCGTGGAGTTTTTTCATCATGTTTGAGACTCTTCTTTTGTATGTCAGTAGTTTTGATTTGTTGGTGATTTGAGGAAGTAAGTTGAGGGGGCAAGGGTATGAGTTAGAGCAAAACTGAGCTCTTGAGCAGAAAAAAATACCATGGCAGCAGGATGCCTTATTCATCTTACTAGTCACTCTCTATTGGGGTGGATCACTAAATAATTCTTCAGGTTTCCAGACTGCAACAGTATCCTAATTACAATGTGCCTGGGACTGAAAAATCTGGGTACTGTCAGATCATTGTGAAAAGCAAAATCTTCTTGTGAACATCTCCTGTTTATTTGGAATTTCAGCTTTTACTGTGAGAAGCTGTGCATGGAAATGAAGGCTGATGGTGTATGAGTATCACGTGTCATGTGACCATCTGTACCTACCCTTCGCTATTTGTTCTTCCCTCTCCTGTGTGTCCTCAATGACATCCTCACTGCAGTTTCCTCAGGTGCTCCTTTCATTTGCAGACACCTTCACGATTTCTTCACTTCATCCGTGTGACTGTGTGCCCAACTCTTGCATGTCATATGTAATATACTTCATTTCCTTTATAGTGACTTGAGAGATGTTTTATTTTTGAAACCTCACTACTGTCAAATTGTTTGAAATTAACTCAGAGTTGTTGAAGGGGGATTTGAATGATTGGCATCCTGTTCAGATGGTGAAGCTGACGTACTGATAGCTTTGTTCTCCAAACAGAAACATCGTGCTGTGCTCTCTGCTTGGGTACTCGGGGGCTATTGCTCCTTTGCTTATGGCTTGCTACATGTTGCTCCTGTGTCAGATTCTCCATCCCACTTGGTTTAGTTTTAAAAACCCTAGATTGCTGTGTCTTTGTTTCAGAAGAAAACTGGGCTGTGTGGAAGAGCTCTGAGTGGGTGCAAAAGTAAACTTGGGAGATACCATTCAAGAAGGTATTATCCTTGCATATATTGGGAGGCCATCGAGATAAGTTAAGTAGGAACATGGTGTGGAGAATCATGTAAAAGATGGATAATGAAGAAGATTAATTGGCATAAAAGCATAAAGGATGATTTTCAAGTTTTCAGGAATGGAGGAAAGTATTTAGGTGGGTTTAGTTGCTGCTGAATAATGAATTGCCCAGTGCTGGCACTCTGAATTTATTCCTTGGCTTTGAAGTAAATAAGGCACACAGTTTTTTGTTCTCTTCCTCTGCTTGTTTTTAAGTCTTAATCTCTTCTCTCTTTCTAGCTTACTGTGTCACTCCTCTTCCCTAGTGTTGCCAAACTGAGTGCTAATGATTCTGTCTCTCTTCACTTTCTGTCCTGAGCTCATTTTGATGTTCATTTTTTTCTTTATTCTGTAGCATTTCTGCTCTCCTAACTTCCTTTGCCCCTCCATGTTTTTACCATATATTCTCATCATTGTTCCTTCTACAGCAGTGCAGCACTTTATTTCACTCTTTTGGTATCTGTGTTCTCCTTCTCACTTAGCTCTCTCAGCCCTTCAAGATAAAACACATCTTACTCAATTCCCCCAGGTTAGAGGCAGACACTTCCTCTCAAGATCGGAGTTCGGAACAGTCCCTGTAAATCATTCCTCCCAAGGAGGAATAGAAATTGCCCGTGTAACCCTGTACCAAGTTCCTCGGAAGAGGCTATTCTTGTTGACAGAGCAGTGAGCTAACATCTTAGCCCTTCTCCTTGCAAGTTATGTTTTTCTGCAGGACCTGCTTGGCAGCTTAGTAGCCAGCACATAGACTATTGTGCATAGCCAACTTACCGCTATTTTCAAGTTTCTCTCCGAAGGCTTGCAGCCTTGCTGTATGAAGGTTTTCCAGCAAGTAAAAATAACTGTAGCTCCATCTCAAATGCTGCAGTACGGCCTGTACTCTCACAGGAAAATGTCATCTAAAGAAGTACTCCCTCCACTCTTACCATTACAGAGGGTGCGTCTTCTCTTTCTGCCCATATGAGGGAAGACATGAGGTGTTCTTCCCAGCCCTGCCCCCGTGGTTTCAATTTTAAATAATAGCAGCAAAATTGTCATGCATACATCAACCAAGGCCCTGCAAAACTCATTTACCTTGCTCATTTTCCGAACTTTTCTTGCAAGACACTTCTATAATGAACATATGCTATGTTTCTTAGTTGTTTATTCTGTCCCTTATGAAGTTGAGATTTTTGGGTACACTATGTAAAGTAATTTTCTAACTTACTGACATTATATCCTGTAGTGTGGTGGTAGAGACGAATGTTCTCTTCCCAGACTGAAAATGCTTGAAGAATACACAGTATTTTTTTATTGGCATTCCTTCTTTCCTTCCCCCCCTCCCCTTTTCATTTGTAATTCTTAAACTTAGGGTTAGTTAGTGACACAAGGAGGCTTTTTTTTTTTCTTTACATTTTAATTGAGAACTGACTGATAGGCCATCTTTTTCCCACTCCCCCTTAAGAATGCTGACTGCAAATGCATCCTCTCGAGTTTCTGTGCCGGAAGATAGACTTTAATATTAGGAAGTGAGTTTCTAGATATGATGACCTGAAATGTCCATGTATTAAGAGTCATCAGTTTGACTAATGGCACACCATAGCTACAGATCATCCTAAGCACCTCTTTAAAGTGTCATTTTTCCAGCTCAGTTGATTTCTGACATATCTCACTTTATCAGCCACTGAAGTGGAAATTTCATCACTCTTTTATGCCTTTTCAGTTTTTCTTAGTATTTGTTTGTAATAGGTTTTATGGGTGATTAGTTGTGTGAATTGTGAGTATTTTTTGTGGACAGGAGATTTTCTTAATTTCTATATATTGCATTTAGGCTTTTTAATTTATCTGTTATATGTACCAGTTGATTAGCTCTGTTTTGCTGTTAAGAGTCATGCAAGTACTATGCCTAGTGAAAATTGTAACTTATGTAATATTTATATTAGTAAACTGTTACAGATTGAAAGGAAATGATGATCAAATTGAAATAATGACACTTGCAGTAATGTATCTATTCAACAGCACTACTTCGATGATATTTTCAGCAGCTGTTGAAATGCTGAGAATAGGCATCAAACATCATCTTGACTCACAGCCCCTAAAATCTCTGCTCTTATTTCAGACAGAAGTACAAGCTTGCCTCTTCTCCCCAAATTCTTAAGATTCTTTTACTGCCTGTATTAATGTAGTAGTGTTCCATGAAAGAAAACTTGTTCCCAGTCTAAGCAAGCATTCAGGCTATGCTTGTATTAAGGGATTGGTGTGAAAGGATCAGTGATTCTTACTTTGTAATAATGGTAATTAGTAATAGAAATATTGGTAATTTGGCAATACTATTGCAGGCTTTGAATGCAGCTGGAAATACAATTTAGGCATTCCTAAGAATTACAGTTCGATTTAGGTGTTGTGAGGCGTGTTTGTGGTATGTAATACGCAAGTTCCTTTCCCGGGCTCAGTTCTGCAGCCCACAGCGAGGGAAGAAGGCCTCTGCTCTGAGCAGCATGTTCCTTTTATTACTGTTCCTTCTCCTTTTGAGAATGCATAGGAGAGGTCTTGTTTGGCCTTTTATAATAACATTTAGTATCATTACAATTCTTCTGTAACAAAGGAATCTACAGGTTTTATCCTTGTTTTTAAAACCTTTTTTGAGCACTGCATATACTAAAGTGATTCCTGTTCTTCTCAGAACTAGTTCAATTTTAGCTTTGTGTGTTTTGAGATGTCTAAAATGAATATGCACATTGAAAGGACATATAATATACTCTATAGTAGATCCATAAATCAACCCAAACAGTGGCATAATCCCTTCTATACAATTATCTCTTCATTTTAGTAACAAATGTCTTTTGGTTCTTAACTTTTTACTATGTAGCTTTTTAGATATCAAAGGGCATAAAATATTGAGGTATATTTAGACTTCTTAATTGGTTCCTTTGGTGTTCACTGACCCAGGTTTAATGCTGGAAGAAGGTTCTCAGAGTGAGAGATGGGGATGGAGCACTGTGTAGGTTAGGCAGGACTGCCATCCTGTTGCTCAGCTTGTAATGACCCTTTGGAGAACTCAGAATTTGAAGTCACTGAATTAAACGCAATAATTTTCTATAACAGTTTAAAAGGCCTGCAGGCATGTTAAAGTTGTAGCTGGGTGGTTTAGATAACACTCTGTAGCATGACCCTGAAGCCTCGTTTACATCTTGGCAATTAAAATATATACTACATTTTATGTCTGTTGTACTTTTCCTGTATTGCAGCGTAGGGCTTTAGTGTTGAGGGTTTTTATGGTGAAGGAAGAAAAAGAAAAGGTAAGTAACTGTGGTTTTTTTCCTTTTCGCTGCAGTGACTTTATATTATGTTGCAATAGGTGATTAAGAGAAACTGCTGTAAGGCTGTCCTGGGGAATTTTAAATACAGTGTAATACTTCTAACCCCTGCATCACTCAGCTTTGCTTGTGTCTGAGGCTTCGGTCATCCAAGCTCCCTAGGTAGCTTTGACTGTGGGATTGAGTGCGCCCTCAGCAAGTTTGCCAATGACACCACGCTGTGTGGTTTGGTTGATACACTGGAGGGAAGGAATGCCATCCAGAGCGACCTTGACATACTTGTAAGGTGGGCTGGTGCCAACCTGATGAAGTTTAACCATGACAAGTGCAAGATCCTGCCCCTGGGTCGAAGCAATCCGAGGCACAGCTACAGGTTGGGCAGAGAAGAGATTCAGAGCAGCCCTACGGAGAAGGACTTGGGGGTGTTGGTTGATGAGAAAATGAACGTGAGCCTGCAGTGTGCGCTTGCAGCCCAGAAAGCCAACTGTATGCTGGGCTGCATCAAAAGGAGTGCGACCAGCAGGTCAAAGGGGGTGATCCTGCCCCTCTACTCTGCTCTTGTGAGTCCTCACTTGGAGTATTGTGTGCAGTTCTGGTGTCCTCCACATAAAAAGGACATGGAACTGTTGGAACAAGGCCAAAGGGGGGGCATGAGGATGATCATGGGAGTGGAGCACGTCCCGTATGAAGATAGGATGAGAAAGTTGAGGCTGTTGAGGCTGGAAGAAGAGAAGGCTGCGTGGAGACCTCATAGCAGCCTCCCAGCATCTGAAGGGGGCCTATGGGGATGAAGGGGAGAGACTCTTCATTAGAGACTGTAGTGATAGGAGAAGGGGTAACGGGTTCAAACTTCAACAGGGGAAGTTTAGATTGGGTATAAGGAGGAAGTTCTTTACTGTGAGGGTGGTCAGGCACTGGAATGGATTGCCCGTTGCAGGGAAGTTGTGAATGCTCCTGGCAGTGTTCAAGGCCAGGTTGGACAGAGCCTTGGGTGACATGGTTTAGTGTGAGGGTCCCTGCCTATGGCAGGGATGTTGGAACTAGGTGATCTAAAGGTCCTTTCCAACCCTAACTATTCTGTGATTCTATGATTCTATGGCACTTGTGTGTGAATGTGCCTTATGCTCTATTTTGGTGTTTACACGTGGGGTGTCCACAACACTTAGAGTAGAAAAAAAGAACTTTAGTAATTTTCTTGTTTTAATTATTATTTGCACATGCCTCATCTGACTTGGTAATTAAATACTGTGCTAAATGTGCTAATGATGGCCCTGGACACCTAAGTGAATGAATACTGGTCCCAGTGACCTGGTCTCGTACAAGAAATGCTTCTCTGGTTCGCTTGTTTCCCTTCTGAATTCAGTAAAGAGTAATATGTAAGTGCTGGTTTAGAAATTGGCATCTCCTCTTTACTGATTTGAACTGTTGTTAAAATTTGGGAAATTTTACTGAGAAAGCACAATCTGAAGCTGCAATCCGCTAAGCTGTGTACACAAATGGGCATGACTCTGTAAGAGCTGACACGTCAGTCTGGTGGTCATCAAACACTCTCATGTCTAATCTAGCCACTTGTCTGTGTAACATTGAGCAGATCACTGAAAAAATCACAGGATATCCCAGTGTTCAGTGATGAAGATGAGCATCCTCAGTCTTTGTACTTCAGAAAGCATTAGACAGAAGCTTCAAGTAGTAGCACGCACAAAATCTTTTTCAATTTTCTTCAGTATATGCAGGCCATTTCATGTCAGTATTGTAATACAACATGTAACAGTGTTTAGGAACGTTTGTGGGTGAGTTAGTAGTTCAATAGCTTTGTAAATATTGCTCTAAAAATTCTTTCATTTAATTGGAGCAAAGCTATTCAATGGACCATAAATATTGACGTGTGGGCAAAAATTGCTTGCAGATGAAGGCAAGTGTTTTTTGTAACATTTTACAAAATGAATTTAAGCTGGTTTGAAATTGTTATCCGATTTTTCCAATTAGTTGCTGTGTTCCCTTGCGTTTATATTGTACCCATTGCCAGTATTCTGTCTGAGCTTCTTCTAAGGCATAATAAAAGAAACTGAGTCACTGCATTTGGGTAATTCCCCGGGGATGTACCCTTTGTATTACAGGAAATGGAGGAGAAGAAACACGTTCAAATTGTGTAACAGTGGTTCATTTAAATATGAAGATTTGAAGGGGAGAGCTCATTAATATTTTGACTACAGTGATCTGGATAAGAAAGGAGCTGAGCAGATGCAGTAAATGAATGATCTGGGGTTTTGTTCTCAAAATATTTTTTCTCCATAATAGAAAAGATTTCTCTGAAGTTGGGGTGAGGGGAGTTTTTGGTTTGGGCTGTTTGTTTTGTTCTTTTTTAAAAGGGGTAAGGAGAATAAAATTCATGATGGGGCAAGTTAAGTCCTGCACAGTCCTGTGACTGTAAAACATCTCACCTCAGTAATAAAGCTTACAGTTCAGATCTTGTAAAGCCATCTGCAAGTCTTCCTTTGCTTGACTTTTCATTCCTGGCTTACTACTAAATGTTAGTACTGATACTTATTTCTGTATTCTGCAAATACATTTGTGCTCTGATCATGCTATAGAACACTTATTTATAGACAGATCTTCAAGGTAGCTTTTGTTCTGTCTCCTTTCAGATAGGTGTATTTGCTGATGAAATAATTTGAGGTATGAGCCTGAGTATGTGAAGTGTTGCCTAAAATTTGCTGAGGAAACACTTAAATACCAATAAATACTATTGATCTTTATAGTCAAGGGCTACTGACAGTAAACAAGATGGTTTATATAATGCCAGATTCAAAAAGATCAGGTTCTTAAATCTTACAAGGTTTTTTCTTTGCCAGAAAATGCCTACAAAAAATCTACTAGTCTTCATTATTGTGGCAGTGTAATCCCCATTGGTGTCTCTATAATGGGGTGCTATTAAGTAACCTGTACTTTTTTAACCTTTTTGTTCTTTCCCTGGCAAGGCAATAGATAACCTGGAAAACTGCCTTTTGATGGCACAAAGAAGGGTTTGTGTTTGTTTGGGGTTTTTTGGTTGGTTTTTGTGTGTCTGTGGTATTTTTTTTTTTTTTTTTGTTTGGTTTTTGGTTTTGTAATATAAAGAAGCTTGGATACTTGGGAGAAAACCCCACATTCATCTTTGAATAGCACATGTCAGTTTTCCCCATGGCATGATTTAGTGATATTCGGACTTAGTGCCCCTTTAAAGTCTTGAAGCGATTAGATGAAAGGAGAGATATGCTTCCACGTGAAGTCTTTATACTGCAAAAGAATACCTGTCTGTTAATAATGATTGTTAAAATTACAATTCAATTAAAGCACAAAGTTTATAAAATGTCTAGAAAATTGTTATATGGAAAGAACATGCGTTCATTACTAAAATATTTAAAAATCTAAATGTTTCATGGTAGCTAAAAAGATTTGCTACATGACTATGTGGACATCTATCTAAACAGTCATACATATAATGAACCATTCTAAAACTTCGGTTCTCCTGGTCATGTACAAATATTTCAATTTCCTTTTAACCACTCAACATTTGAAAAATATAATGAATATGGGAGAAGTTTGCATAAATGGAAGACTTTGTCTTTTTGTCTAAATTGAGATTCACATAGGTCAAGAAATGGAAGGACTTTTCTGAGAATTTCAAAACAAGAATGAAAGGCCATCTGCCATTCGCAAACTTGAATTGCAGTTCTGTAGTAAATTAAATGTTCTAAAAATCTTTTCAGGAGTGACAACTAATTAGTTTGTTTGATATGAAATGTTTAAAATTAAATAAGTGAAAGGTTCTAAAGTGATGTTGGTTTTGTTGAACAGTGCAAATGGAGTTGGCCATTCCTTTGTGATATGTGCTGCAAACTGTCATTTTAATTCTCCATCACAAAGGACTTGACTGATGGCACTTTGTAAAATAATCAGTTGTGGTATTTAAGTATTTTAAATAGAGTGGAGCAGAGTTCTCCTCCAGACAAAGGAGAGAACCATAAGGTAAGGTTTTTAAATGAGAAATACCAAGGCCTCAGTTAACTGTGCAGTTACAAAGTAGTGTTCTTCATTTAGATGTTTTGACAGCTATTTATAGACACAAACTGTATTTTTTGTTTTATTGCTTTTTTTTTGTTTGTTTCTTAAGAAAAGAACAGAAGCAAAATTTCCAAACTATTTCTCACTCTGTCAGAAACGTAGATGTTTTGGTGAAGTTGCAGGACCCAAGAAATGAAACTGAGAAGCCTTGTTTTGAGAACTAAGTGGAATGAACTGTAAAGCAAAATAAATAGTAACAGAAATAAGATTTTTACTGTAATATTGCTTTAGAACTTAAGGGAAGGAAAAACTATTTCTGACTGTCATTTACAAGTCTTTTTTACAAATCTGCTTACTTGCCAACTTACTTTACTTAAAACCAGAAGTTTATGACAAACAGAAAGAAGTCAGACTTGCCATTAAAGCATGCATCCTTCTCAGAAAAAGACTGTCTACTTAAAGCTGAAAAGCTACATTTCCCCTCCCCCCCAGTTCTCAGTCTGCTTTTGATCTTGTGATCTGATGTATAAAAATGAAAATTATTGTGTTGCTCTTCACAAAAATTTCTTTGCTAATTTTTTTGATCAGGGTAGCTCCTGCCTGAGACTCTGGGAGGTCTTGCAAGTGTTACAGCAGTGTCTCTCACCCATCACTGATGAGATCTTTCCTTCTCTCCCAGACAGTTAGGAAGCAATCACTGCAATTAGAGGACATTATAACACATCAGCGGTTGTCTTTCTAATTTTGTTATAGGTGAATGTAAGCTGAATGTAGAGAAGACTTCTAAATAAGCTGGACTGATGTGCACAGAGAAGGAATGAAGTATGGATGTGAAGGAACGTAGGCCTTATTGTTCCCTGACAAAGAGCAGAAGAGACAAGGAGCGGCGCTATACAAATTCTTCTGCAGAAAATGAGGAGTGCAGAGTGCCTACACAGAAGTCTTACAGCTCCAGCGAAACCTTGAAAGCTTTTGATCATGATTCCTCTAGGTTGCTGTATGGAAACCGGGTAAAAGATTTGGTCCACAGAGAAGCAGATGAGTATACCAGACAAGGTAGGCAAGATGTTTTAACACAGAGTGTATAATTCATTAGTACCAAGTAACTAGGCATTCTTGCTGCAGGAAAAGTATGCTGTTATACCAGTGTCATTAATTTTAGTAATACTCTGCACACATAGTACACCTGTATCTCCTTAAATGTTTTACAAAGATGGGAAAGTATTGTGTGCCATCTTTGAAATGCATAATATACGATACACAGGAAAGTTAAGTAAATGGCCCATGTTGGGCAATGGGTCAGTGACAGTTTTGCAAATTCATGTGAAGTATTCAGGCCTTACAGTTTAAAAATTAGACGCCCAGCATCAATTTGACTTAATAACAGATTGCCCAAACATTTACCACTCCAATATACTTAAAACATAAATTGCTTCAAAATTAATAAAAATAAACAAATACAATTGTTCCAAGAAGGCCAAGCTCTATGAACAGGTTTGGGGAAACACAGTGTGTATGGATGAGTGTAAGAATAATGTATTAGCTCAGTGCCTTTATCTTTAAGCTCACATGGGCAGTAACAGAGCACTGTATGGTGACTAAGGTGAATTAATTCACGATCAATGCATTTAGGTTTGTTGGGGTTGGTTTGTTTTTGTTTTTTTCCTTTGTTTTTTTTTTTTGGTTGGTTTGGGTTTTTGGTTTTTTTTAGCGGCTATCTATGGTACCTAACCAGATGTTAACACATTACTAGAGCTCAGTGTCTAATTTGAGTCCAGGACTGGAGAGACATGAGAGATCTAAATACCTGTGGGGATACTCAAAACCTGACTGGATATAGTCTTGAGTAACTTTCTGTGACTGACAGTACTTGAATGGATGGTTTGGACTAGATAACCTCAGGAGGTCCCTTTGCGCCTCAGTGGTTCTGAGAGGTTCTACTTGGCTCCAGTTAGGGTTAAGTATTTACACATCGCTTTTGGTTTCAAAACTGTAGTTTCTGGAATTGATGTTCCTACAACTGAACTACTTAACATAGCAAAAGAAAAACAAGCTACGAAATGCATGGAGTACTGAAGCCTAGTTATCTGAAAGGATAAAACTAGCTAAGAACTTTGTGAACTTATACCTCATTCTTTTGTATAAAGCTGTCTTCTCTTTTATGAGGAAACAAGGATAGATTTATGGGTAGAAAAAGAAAGCTTCCTCCTTGTGAGGAAGTCTTTGGTTTTAATTTTAGAAAGGTTTAAAAATATTTTCCCTATTGGTGTTTTTTCTTTGTTCCAAGTAGAATAACTTTACATTGGAATTAGAGCTGGCCCCGTGGTGCTGACTTTTGTCTACAAATGTTTGCAAAGAAAATAAAAATATTTCTCTTAGGCTGGTGTAACTGAGGCGTGCACCTACTGTAGTCTGTCTGATTTCTGCTGTCTATTTTTTGTTTCTGTGATACATTGAAACTGCAGGTTATCACTACTCTCTAGTTTTTAAGACATTAGTCACCTTGATCTCATTGCTTTAATAAGGTAAATTCAAGAGGAAACTAAGACCTGTACTGTAGACACTTCTTTAGTAGTAGTACCTGAATAGGGTACTATTCTTTTTAAATAGCAATAATGGAATGGAAGAAGTTCTGTAGTCTGACATGTCATATATGGTGGTGCACTGGGGCTTGTTTTTTTTTTTTCTCTTCATTTTGTTCAGAAATGCACACAGTATTTAGCTAATACTTATTGCCCAATATGCAATAAATTACATATCTATAGCCCTAAAATGGTAGTCTAGCATATGTAGTGCCATCTTCACCTTTCAGTGGTCTCAGCGCTGTCATCTGTGCCCATTTGATTTTCCTTGTTGTCCTTTCAATTCTCTTTGTTTGACTTATTGGCTTCCCCTCTAGTGCATGCTGGTTTAGCACCTTTGGGGACTGCCTGCAGGTTTGATAGGGTCAAGGTATAAAGGGCTTGTTTTGCTGTCTTAGGTAATATGTTCATTTTGATTCATCTTTGAAATAGTTTACTGCTGCTGGCATTGGAAGCATTTTGTGGAAAAGGTCTTCAAGGTCATTCCAGAGGTTTTTAAATAATATATAAAACATGCTTCCCTGTATTTATTTTTTTCCCCTTCTGTCTAGAAACACGGTGCAGACATGTAGCTTTGTTGACAGTCTAATTACATTCTAGTCTACTAAATCAACAGGAAATAAATCTAGAAGCAAAAAAGGCAAGCTTTAATAAATACCTTTAATTGGAAATTAATTTTAAAAATTAATCATGACTAGTGTTTCATTTATTTCTTCCCCCATAGTGTGTAAAATAACAATATTAAGTTTCCAGTGTCTGCTGGAAAGCTACTGGAGTAGTTACATGAGTTTCTTGAGTCCCTCAAATGTTGCACAGTTTTAATAATGTCAATGGGTTTTTATGGCTAATATTTTGGAGCATGGCCCTTCAAAGCTCTCTGCTAATGAATCAGAAATTTCCCACCTCTTCCCACCATGTAAATAAAGACCATGAGCTTTTTCCTTTAAAAGTATTCCTTGACAATGGATAAAGCACAGTGAAAGAATATTTACTTTCCAAGGTGTGATAATATGATTGTTTGCTGTTTATGTGTTTAGAGAGGAAGAAGATTCTTTATTTTCTTATGCTCTGAAGTATCCAGCTATAATGAGCAGCCTGATTTAAATGCACAACTTCTCTAATTGAATTCAGCAACCTGAATGCTTGCATTTTGGAACATGCCCAAGTATCTTGTTGAATTCAAGATTTAAGCTGATTGTATGAAGTTGAATTTCTCTTTTGTGCAGGGAGACTTCTCTGTTTACAAAATAAAACTGCTGTGGGAAGTAACACAAAGTACATAGGAAAATGTTATGCTAAATGAGAGCAGTCAGCCATTGGAATAATCTCCCCAGGGAAGAAGGGGATTCCCCAACATTAGACACATTTGATTCAGCTGGAATTGTTGCTGAGCCATCTTGTCTAGACTGGGCTTTTGCCAAGAAAGTCTGGACCAGATGATCCTTGAGGTCTCTTCTTCAAAAATACCTGAAAGTGTGACATGACTGTGGAGTGGGAGGGAAGGATTTTAGCAATGTAGCAAGTAATCTGTATTTTTTTAAACTGCGTTAGGATAAAATAATTGGCATTCATAACAATCTAAAAATAATTTGAGGATGATCCTGAGTCAAACCTGAACTCACAAGAGCAAAACTTTTTATTAAGTTAATAAGACAAATACAGGTAGGCAAAATGTGTATTTATTTACCATCAGATACTTGTTAAAGCAAAGAGAGGAATATGCAGTACCTCTTAAGAAGACATTGTTCCATTTCAAAGAATATTGTTGTTGCAGGACAGCATAGTGACCCTGTAAAGTGATCTGTATATTATGTCAGTGAGTTTTTGCACAGGAGCAGCAGGCTGACCCGTGAGCACAGGTGGCAGGTTGTACTGCAGATTTGTGCATGTTCATATTTTTGTACAAAATAATCACAGGACTGTTTGTGAACTGTGTGAATTGGAAGGCTGAGCTGCAGGACACCTTTTGCTAATAGAAGACCCGATGAGGCAGTGGAAGCTTTGTTAAATTTTTACTTTTTGAAAGCTTGACTCAGCTGTGCTTTAGCCTGTAGGTAATGTTATTTGGTTGTCTTAGCTGGCAGTGAGAATGAGTTTACTGTGTTTATCAACCAGAACAATTCACTGTCAGCCAAGCCTTAATGTAATTTATTTTCATGCCACCCCTTTCAGTTTTGCAGGAGAAAGTACTTCTGTGCATGGCTTTGTACCTGTACTCGTCTTGAATACTGAACTGCTTGAATTAGATTAAATACGCTAATAACTCCTGGGAACTGCAAAATGAGGGGCTGAACTTACTGAACAAGTGAAGAAAAAGAGTTTCTTTTCTTCGCTATATGCTGGATCACTGATACCAGGTTGCTGAAAAGCAAAGCTGTGTACAGTAAATTCCAGTGTGTGGATGTATCATAGGTATCGTTCAGTTGCTACTCCCATGACAATTAGATCTAGGTGCTAGAAAAATCCCACCATTCAATGAAAGAGGGACCTGAAGCAGTGATGTATATGCTTTGACAATTTTATTGCATAAGATACTAAACATTGTCACGGATACATTTTTAAGACTTCAGAAACCTGAAATGTTAATTGCAGCTTCTATCCTGATGTAATATGACTCCAAAGTCTATTGCTTTTAAATACGAGCTACTCAAAATGAGTTATTTGGATCGCAAAATGTTCAGTCTTTCTAGTCACCATAAATGTCAGCTGTAAGATTAAAAGATTTAAATGGTCATGTTTTTAAAACTAGAGCCTACTTTAAGCTAACTTGTCTGAAGCAGTGGAAGGACATACATGCAAAACCATTTTGACCTTCCACTACCTATGCCTTAATGGGGGGCTGATTTTCACTGTTGAGTATGCAAGTGATTCTCAATAGAAGTGAATTGGCCTGCTTTGCAGACTGTTTACAAGAAGGTATGAAATAATAGATAAGAGACTGTGCTCACCTGATGAGCAAATTAATCAACATTCAGTGACAGGACAAGTGCTGTCTTTCAAAACCTGAGGCAGATATTAGAATTACTGTTTTATGTTCCTGGCTGCAGTGCAAGATATGTCCTGATTGTCGTCATGACAGATACTTTTTTATTATGCTAAAACATGGCCACCTGCAGTATCTACCTGATTTGAGTGGGTAACTTACATAAGCAGCATGCAGTGCCAGTGTGTTCTGGATAATTTTGTGCCCTTGAGCTACGCACATAACCTTCTGCCAGAGGTGTTGTGTTTTTTTTTAGTTTGGGCTTTCTTTTTTCTCCTCTGTACTACAGGAATAATAGCGCCCACCTCACAGGCGTGTTGGGAAGATTAATTAGTTTATGTTGCAAAATGCTTTGAAGATGAAAAGCGCTGTAAGTGCTAAGTAATATTACTATCTTTCATTGCTGTACTAGTTACTCCTTAAAGCAACAATAAGAAGTTAATTGGTTTTCAGGTTCCGGGTGATAAAGATCTGTTGACTTTTTAAGTTACTCTATTAGCTACAGAGTGGAACTAAGAAAAACCTTTCACTTTTATTTGATTGCTAGTACATTTAGCTCACGCTCAGTGATATGCACACTTGCTCTAAGGTATTCATCTAGCTGAAATTGTCCCCTTGTGGATCATGGTCTGTAGATGAGCCACAGATCTGGAGACAAAGGGCAGTTGTGATTCTCCAGGGAAAAATCAACCTTGGTTTTTGTCAGTAGACAGCTTGATCAGGCATTTCTACACAGCCTTGGTCCACAGAGTAAAAACTTTGCTTTGACCAGTCCAGTTGCAAAATAAAAGAATTGAGTTCTTGATCATATTGTCTAGGGATTTGTAAGGTCTTCACAAGGCCTTCACAAGGAGTTTCAGCCTCATAGAAAGAAAGATACTGTAGTAGAGGGTCTGTAGTTGCTTTTACATCTTTCCATAGCTCTTATACAGAGATGTATGTGCTGCTCGTGTACATAATGACAACTAAACTCAGAACTGGGTAGATAAATGGATCACATGCATGGCAATGAAAGATTACTTCAGTGTGTTAATATCTAAGGAGAAAAAAAAGCTAGAAAAGTGTGCAGTTAGTGATGGGGTGAGGAATGAAAGAGGCTGAAGAGGACCGTCATGTGCCGTCCATTGATTTAGTGCTTAGGGCTGAGAGTCAGGGCTGTAGGCCAAGCTGTGAGTGATTGCTTATTCCATCGCTGGCAGATAAATGCGGAAAGTGAAGCAGAGGCGTAAAATGGAGTAATTCCTCAGAAAGTTCCTGATTCTTTCTGAAATTAGTTTGCACAATGTCACAATTTACTGGCTTGAGAGTCAGCACTCAGCTTTACTGAGCTAATTAAAACCGAAAGAGGAAATAGCAGGTCCAAGGGAACACATTTGCCTCTAGTTTTGTGTTTCTTCTTTTTTTGCTTTGCAGTGCCATAAATATCTGAGTTGAATTCTTTCTTGTCTTCAGTATAATAGACATTTTGCTAGAAAATCTAAATTAAGAAAATGCTACTTTACATTTATTATGGGGGTTTGCAAAATGGAAACCCTTTTGGAGGGTGTGATGGAAAATGTGAGTGAGAGAGGGAGTAAAAGATGTTTTCATTTCTGCAGAAATCCTTGGGTCTGTATTTCCTGTTATTTATTGCTCTTACCTATAGCAATGGTCCAAGCATCTCATTCTGTCCTTGCATTACAGACAGAGCTGATTGCCATGAGTGTGGGGTACTTGTTTATGAGTCCTACAAATAGAAATATCTAGGCTTCTCTGAATAGGTGTGGTGGTTTTTTTTTCCTTTTTACCGGTTCAGAGCCTGTTGACCTAATCAAGTTTTCTGTCAAGCTGAGAGACACATCCCTTTGAGGGTCTCTCTGCTCACTTGTGGTGTCAGACATGCCTTTCCCTTGTGGAAAGGCAAAAATAATGGTAGTTTTTCACTCCTCCCTGTATGGAGGAACGGCAGTGAGCCTGAACTCTGTTTTGTGTGATTCCCTTCATACAGCCTCCTTCTTCCCCACCTTCTTTCCCCATTTCAAGCTGTATGTCATGTCATTAGCATCATACTGACCTTAATGTGCAGTTCATACCTGTCAAATCTGTGGTTGTAGGCTCTTTGCAGACTGGATATCCATCATCGCTATGTTGCTTACCCTTGGGTCATATTTTCTTCACATCTATCAAATTTAGTCTGTATTTGTAGTTTGTAATAAATGGATGCTGAGATGTTGATGATTTGGTTCCAGGATCCAAAGATTAAGATAGAGGTCTAAAATGTCTATACTGTCATTCTGGTCATGATCAAGATTTTGTGTTCCTTGCTACTCATGGAATTATGTTTCTTTTTTTAAATCCACAGAGTCTGGGGCATTTTTAGGTGTGGATTTTGGTTTTTTTGGTTGGTTGGTTTGGGGGTGATTTTTTTTCATCTTGCAGCCCATGATCAGGACAGCTATGTTAGTTTCTCTCAATCTAGTTTGTATATTATGTAATCATAGTCATAAACACAGATTTTTATTTAAAATCCCAGGATCTGGAACTATAATGCTTAAATTATTAATTCATTTGTTGGAACGTTATTGCTGATGCTGTAGCTTGAAGCTTTGAGTTGTGCAGTTGTGAAATTATCTGCAGCTGACTTTAATCTTACTCTGTAGTAAGTTCAGAGGGTTTGATGGACAGTTCTTTATCCTTATACTGGATTAAGGAGTGCTTCATATGTTCTAGTCTGTGGATTAGTACTGAGGATCCCCTACCACCCTCCAGCCTAACAGAAAGTAAAATTGAGTCTCCCATACTGCACAGAAGAGTCTGCATGTGTGAACCAGAATTTGGAAAACTGGTGGCAGGAAGATTCTATTCTATTTCTTAAAATAAAAAATTTTCCCAGGCTAACATTTCAATTTATGTCTCCTTGTGATTCTGTAGTTTAATGCTAGTAAAAATACATGGCTGTTTAAATACTATGCTTGAAGTACTTTAATTTGGGAGGGGGGAGGGTGTTTGGTTTTGGTTTGGGTTTTTTTGTTTGTTTTATTTATAACTGACTCAGGTTTTGAGTCCTACGTAAAGTTCTTCTACCAAGAGTGGCATAGTACGTGCAGCTAAAGAACTCACAGTATCTGGCACTAAGTTTTTCAGAGGTTACTGAGTCCACGACTTAGATCCCTATATGCTTTTAAAAGCCTGTAAGGAATGTGAAAGCTGTGTTACTGTTTGCTCAGAAAAGCAAGCATGTGAAAATGATATTCACAGTTGCTAACTTTAATATAATTTAATGCTGTTATTATGTAATTTACTGGAATTTTGGAGAACAAATGTCTTTCATATGAATCTTACAGCTGTTCTCTGAATCAGATAATGATGAGAAAAGGAGGCTACGATGGAGAAGTGAAGAGAGCAGAAAGGTCAAGAAAGAGAGATTAAGAGGTGACAAGGAAGAAGGTTGTGATGAGTGAAGAGAAAAACATAGGAATTAAAACCAGGAGGAAAATGTGATACAGTGGATTAGGATGGTTTAAATTCACAGGTCATTTTCACAAAAACAAAGAGAAAATCAGACTGAAGTAGCAACAACAAAATACTCTGCAGAATCAGAAAGGAGAAATGTTAACATAGGCAAATCTCATTACTTGTCAGTCTTCACTGCGATTTCTTGCACCCTAGCAAACAGAACTCTGCAAGTACAGCTTTGAAAACTCCTTTTTAGTAAATTTATAGTGAAGTTTGTGACAGAATAGATGGTATCGCATCTATTACTCATTCTCTCTTTTGTGTAATTATATTCTACCCACCTAACGTTCTGACTACTGGAGACAGCATTTTCACACTACTTTTCAGTTTTATAGACCATCCAAGGCATCTGTTTTGTTGTTGTTATTTTGTTGTTGGGTTTTTTTTTTTTAAATCTTTATCCTTTCATTTCCAACAAATTTGCTGTTCTACTGTACATTCATTTCTGTTTTAGTGTCCTTTCTCTCAAGACCTTTTCTTCCAAAGAGCCACCTTTGAAAGTGTGCCAGACTGTATTTGCCACAGTAAATAGAAAAGCGTATTATTTTCTTTATAAAGAAGTTACATGTTTTTCTTTAAGAAACCAGGTAGGATTGACACTTGAAAGTAGATGATGTTTAAGATCCCATAGGGATGCATGGAATTCTTGCTAAAACAGCCCAGCTCTGCTTTGATCATCTAGGAAGATGGCATCTAACCCATGTTCTCAGTGTCCTGTACTGACTAGCTAGTGCCCTGAGAACAGTTTTGCTGCCTGCTGTTATATACAAAGAAGCTCTTTTTTCCATCTTTGACTAGCACATAAGTGAACTCTGTATTTTTCAGGAATTAGAGAAGTGAACAGGCAAGCCATTTGGCAGGTAACAGTTATTCTTTCGTATGCGTCATGTGTATGAGTTAAGAAGGCAAGGTGCTGTTGAATCTGGTCAGTAGTCTTGAGCTCCTGGTTGTGCAGAAATGGTGAAGCATTTCAAAGATGCAGTGCAGCTGTGTGCTGTCTTCCACCCTGCAGAAAGTATTCAGAGGTACTGTGAATGAGCTCCAGGTAACCTGCTTCAAATATAGCCCACTAATAGTATCTGCACATGAATACAAAAGGAAGTACTTTTCCCATGTCAAAGTAGCAGAAAACAGCGTGGTCCTTGCAGTAACACTTTTCAGCAATGTTGACATCAGTGCTGTTTGTATAATAAGCTTATGTGGTAGGCATTGTATTAGGAGGACATGTTTGTATGCCATAGTCTGCTGATAGAAAATAAAAACATGAGAAAAATATTTTTCCTTATTTGCTTTCTGAAAGAATGAGACTTCTTTTAATTAAAAAAATAAAATAAAATCAGGATTAAGGAGGGAATCAAGGAAACCTATGGGAGAAGATTGTTCTCCTAAGGACCATGGTCGTGGTTTTGTGCATGTATAGCTTTTGCTGTTTGGCAGTTTTTCTAAGTTTAATGAAAGTATTTTTGTCATGTGTTATCACAGAGTGATTTTGGAGTGGCAGGGTGGTGTTATAGGCAGATAGAAGGCAAGATACAATGGAAGAATAAATTAAAAAGGGGACTGACAATTACTAAATAGTGCAGAGACAGCAGACATAACACCAAACTTCTTCAGAAACATAAGTAAGAGCTAAATTAAACAGACCTTTGAGTATAGGCTTGGATGGGTTTGGGACCTCTGCCTTTCTAGTACTATGCATATCCTGTTAGAACAAAACCAGTTGGCAAAAGCACTCAAACTATAATTCCTCTGGTTTTAAAAGGTAGTGGTGCGGGTGTATTTTTTATGTTAACTAGGCAGATGCTTTGGAGGCTTTTCAGATTTTTGTTTCTTTCCCTCTTTCCAAAATAGTCTACTGTTGCTGAACCCTGACTTGTCAACTTATCAGTGGCTAATGAATTATTAAGGACAGTGCTGATGTCTGGAGATGCTAACAAATTCTCTGTTGGATAGGTTTGGTTCATTCTTTCTGTTTGTTTCCATTTTTCATGTTTTTTAAGAGAGTATCTCCATGTGTATACTTAATATAGATCCAACTTAAAGCAAGGATTAACAAGTGAAGAACCTTGGGGCCTATTCTTTTGTTTAGCAGCCCTCTTCAAAACCCATTTCCACAAGATAACATTTCCTACTTGAAGCATAAGTAATTATCGATGTTTTTGAACAAACTCTTCAATTTAAGCCAAGAAAACAAATGTGGCACTAGTACAGCAGGTTTCCATTTAATTCCAGCTGTTAACTTCTGGACTTCTAAAATAATGTCATTTCTGCATGTGTCAAATTTGCTTATATGCAGTATTTTATTAAACTTTAAAAAAACATTTACATTTCTAGACAACGTAACCTGTGTGATTCTGATAGAGAAATATATATACACGCACATATACATACTCTTAAAAGGAATTGTTATACTTTTTTGTATGTATTTAATGTAGTTAAGGAGATACACCAATCTTATGGGGTTGCAATGTGAGAGGTAGATGTATATGGTTACTGTTGGCAAATGCTATGTTTTTAACAGTGATTTCTGCGCAAGCTTCTGAAAGTTATTTTAGAGTTATGACATTAATTTTCTTCTTGTTCTCACAAATGGAGGGTGTCAGCAGTCCTAACACTACCCATAAATTGATATTTCCAGGTAAGAGAAATGCAGTAGCTAATGGTAGTGTGGTAGTAAACAGCATTACTTTTTATTTTAAAACCTAACTTCATGATACATCATCCCAAATAGTGCAAAACTCCCAAAGGTGTCTCCAGAACAAGTCTCCTTGAAATGCTGTGTCCAGGTTTTTTTCTATTTTACACTTCATAGGGTTCTTTTTTTTAAAGGAAAGTTAAAAACCAAACAACACCTCCACCACAAAGCATTCTGCCTATTCTGCATCTACATTTTCTTCTCAGGAATTAGTTCATTACAATTGCAAAGTTGTTTTTAAGCCTTTATGAACTGTTGAGGCACTTACTGTCAGTAGGAAAAATTGCAAATGTGTGTATAGTGTGAGAAACCGATGATTAAATCCCTTACATTGAAGTCATTCTGGAAAGGTTAATTGGAAACTAAGAGCACAAGAAGGAGAACATCCTCGCTTTGCTTTCTTCACACACCACACCCCCCCCCACTCTGCTCCTACAGCTTCCTTTTCAATTTTTATATTTAATTTTTTTTCCACAGTATTGTTTATTATCAATGAACAATAACCAACTGCTCTGCTGCCCACTACAGCAGCATTCCAACTGTGTTCAGCCTTACCTCAGTCCGTGAGGTCTTCCTGCTTTCATTGGTCAGGAAACTTAACATGATGTAGAATTATTGTATCATGTATGTATGATTTCCTGTGGGATATAAATTCTTACACAAGTACATATTTTTCCATGTCAACTTTTAGGTTTAGGTTTTGTGTTTGCAGTGGGGGATTTTTTGTTTGTTTTGTTTTCATTCGTGTAGGCAACTTACATGGAGTACAGTCCTCTTAGTAAAGGTCTTAGGAAAGCTTTAATTCAGATGATTTAGCCTGGTGTTTCTAAATCTACTACAGTGTTTCTGGGTTATGCTGTAAAACTTCTCAGTGTAGTGAAAAGCTCTAATATATTGAATAGGCTGAGAGCAATATGCAAACCTTCCCCCTTTTTCTGTTTTGCCCTGTGACATGCCAGTTTGGTTTTCTTACCAATCATAAGAGGGGAAAAAAGAAGATAATATTTTACACGGATGCAGGCTTTTGTAGACTTAAATAAATAAATAAATAATCTATTGATAGATGGTAGTTGGTATGTTGTTCCTGAGACAAGTCTCCTGGAAAAAGTGATTATGGAGGATGTTGTTATATACTGCAGAAAGTAGTTTCTCCTGAATAGTTTGTGTCAAAGGGAAAAAAAACATGATGATGGGGGAGGGGAATAAATAGTCTCTTCAAATTTATGTCTCTGCACGGATGTCTCCCTGAGTGACTGAGTGCAAAGAGGTCCTTTTTGCTGTGGGGGGAGCATGGGGCTGTGTGGCACAGGCTGTTGGAGGAGCTGCAGGTTGCAATGCTCACCTGCTGCAGCTGCTCTAATTGTGTCTCAAGAGGCAGCACCTGTGCCTGTCCACGTCCTTCGTTGCCTCCAGACCTCAGCACCGTGAAGTTGCTGGGACCATAGGCATAGCATCTTGTAGCATCAAAGTCAACAGTAGCTTTGTTACTGGCTCAAGTAACTTTCTCTTCAGTCAAAAGTACCTCTTCCTTTCCATTTTGCTTCCCAAAACCCTGTTCTTAGAATCAGTCACATGCTGCATGTGCAACAGTGCATACACATTACCTGGTTCATGTGTATAGGTGCACCTGTATACATACATATGCACATGTAGGCTTCTCCTATATTTGGTTCTGACTTTAAGCAACTGTTTGAAAATGTAGATTCACTTTATAATGTACTAAATGCATAAAACCAGTGTTCTAGACTGTCACCCTTAGCATATAGTTGCCAAAATGCAAAATAATAAGCATTGTAGATACTTCACTACTTCCAGCTCTGACCCTTTTACCACTGGGAGGTTTGTTTGGCCTCTGCTTCTCTGATTAGTTTCAACTCCTTCGAAACCTGGGAATTGACATAACTTTAAAATTTTATAAGGTACTCTCAGCGTACATGGTAGTCTGCTGTTCTTACACCTTTCACACTGTTAAGATGTAGTCACAGGTATGCTTATTACTTTTATATTTGCCTTCACAGCTGTATTTTCATTTAAATATTTATTCACAGCTGGGTAATAAATGCAGTTTGATTTGTACCTAATTGTAGTAACCAGTTTTCATTATTCATTAAAGTCATTGTCAGAATTCATTTATGATTCTGACTGTGAAGAAACTTAGGGTGATCGCAGCAATAAAATAATTAACTGCCTCACTTAAAAAAGTCAATGGCCAGGGCATTAATTCGTAGTGTTTCAGTAATTATTTACACTTCTGTATTCACACTTATGCAATTCTATTACTTTCTGACTGACAGGATTCTGTTCTTGTTGTATTATAAGCTTTAATTATCTTACAGAATTTTACGTTACATGACTAATTTTGGTGAAATTAGGATGCCTGTTAGATTCAAAAATTGAATGTGTGTTCTCATTTGTTCCCAGAGCTATGAAATAATTGTGGGCTAGGGTGGAAAGGCATTATGGGTACAAGCATGCAAATGAACTTGCCAAGTATCTGTATATCATAAAATGTTTAAATCTGTGGACATAAAAGTAGGATGAAGACACGGCCATTAAAAAGGCAGTCATTTTTGAGTGTCGCATAATTTAGACACTTTAAGTTATTGAAGTGTCATGAGTTTATTGCTCCTAATTTATTAATACAATCATTGGGGATTCACTTATGTCTCTTGCTCTGCCCCAAAACAGAGGCTAAAAATCTGTTTAAAATGCACAGACTCTGCTTCAGCAGTAAAAGCCTAAACTGTTTCTCAAAACAGCAACACAAAAAATAACATCTTTACTGCAGTCCTTGACCTGTTTGTTTGTATTTGTGTGTTAAAGTAGGGTGGAGAGATCCAGTAAAGACCAAGTGAGTTTGGTTTGTAGTTCAGTTTTTCAATTGCCACATTAGGGGACATCTGCATGGGGAAAACAACCTATTGCTTTGGCCAATAACCAGGACACACACACAAAAAGATAATCCTGAAGGATGGGAAAAAAAAGAAAGGGAAAAGTTTGGCTTTTGATCCTTTCATGTGCTGAATTGGCTTTTCTTAGTTGGCAGGTTCTGGTACCTTTCTTGCCTACTCAGGAGCACTTTTGATGTGTTTAAGTATTGACAAAACAGTGCCAAGATAGTATGAATGAAAAGGGCACCACAGAGAGCTGAAGACAAAAGAATCCACTTGATTGTAATATGTGCAGAGTTTTGACAAAACACCTTGTATGACACCTGAAGTAGTTATACATATGAAGAGATTTAGGTTTAGGTTCTTTTTAAAAAAGATAAACAAGAAAAAAAAAATCTCACTTTTTGTTATCTTTTCTTTTCCCCTAATCAGGACAGAATTTTACCCTAAGGCAGTTAGGAGTTTGTGAACCAGCAACTCGTCGAGGACTGGCGTTTTGTGCGGAAATGGGGCTCCCCCACAGAGGTTACTCTATCAGTGCAGGGTCAGATGCTGATACTGAAAATGAAGGAGTGATGTCTCCAGAGCATGCCATGAGACTTTGGGGCAGGGGGGTCAAATCAGGGCGCAGTTCCTGTCTCTCGAGCCGTTCCAACTCAGCCCTCACACTGACTGATACCGAACACGAAAACAAGTCTGACAGTGAAAATGGTAAGTTCCTATGCATATGCCCGTATGTAAATCAATGTTTTGTTTGCTGTTTTGGTTGACACTCTGAGAATTTAAAATCAGTAAAGGAATGGCCTTGAATTTTATTTTTTTTTAACCCACTCTTCCCTTCTCCCTCCCCCCTTTTCCCCCCCCCAAAAAAGTCAATATTCAGTATTAGCCCTAAGTAATGTAAGGTTTGGATGCAATGTTTTAGCTATTTGAAAGAGTTTAATCACAAAAAAGATTAGCTCTGTTTTATCTCAGGCCATGTCACCTGCTACCCTTTGGGGGACAGCTAAATAAGTGGTGATAAAGTTGATCCCCAAGGCCAGCTTGCAGTCAACAGTTTCATTGTAAGCTCTTCTTCAAAGCATCTTGGAGAAGCTGCAGAATCTTGGAATGGATGAATGAACACAAAGAATAGCTTATTAACAGGGTTCATGTGGTTCGAAAACAAATTTGGTTGTGCTTTAAACTCCTACCTGATGAGAGCAGTTGGAATTGTGGTGAAGAGGGACATGTGGCCTTTGATGTACCTGGGGGACTGGATTACTGTGCAATTAAAATTTGCAAAAAAACCCACCCTGAACAGCACTTTTGTAAGATATGAGCTATGCCCATTGTATATTAAGGCTTAGTTTTTAAATGAACGGAGGTTAATACAATTGACTGGTTCATTTTTAAAGATTTTAAAAAAATTTTTACTTCCACTTGAGATATGAACAGAACCTAATGCGGTGTTAAATGCTAAATGCACAAATATTATAAGACATTATATCTTTAACTTCTTTTTATTTGCAGATTTTCAGCTTTACTAGAATTAGAGTGATTGTTCTATTAACTTCATGACTTTCTATATGACAAATTCAAAAGGGGAATAAGGAAAAATGAGTAAAAATGAAAATTAGAGCTGGCTATTGCCTGCATGTCTACATGTCATTTTATTAATTTATTAAACCTGTCTGCTCAGCTGCACAAAAGTCGAAGCAATTTTATTTTATCCTCTGGCAATAGCTGTAACGCATTGTAGGAAACAGCGAAGTTCGTGTGTGTATGTATTTTTTTTTAAAAAAAAGACAGTTTTATTTTAAATTACAAGCAATAATGTTTAGCTTTACCTATTTATTATTTTAACTTCAGTTCAAGAAGACAAACCCAAAGCTTTATTTTTATATAATTCATAACTGTCTTTCCACTGGTGGCTGGTTCTAACTGAAGATGCCTATTAAAGACAACTGTCTCAGATGGGATCCTCCTTTTTATTGGACTTAAATGCTCCATGTCCACAGGTGTCTTGTCTTGTGCTTGGAAAACTTGTTTTGAGCTGGAGGTTGTTTTGAAAGGGGAAAGGAGTACTTGCATATCTCCTTTTGGAAGTGGAGTTCCTGTTGGATGACTCTTGATGTTTCAGTTGCAAAACAATCTAGAATAAATTGTTGAGCAGTCCTGTGATTTTTCCTTTTGAGAAGTCTATGCTAAAATATTCCCTTGAGTCTTTTCGTAAACCCATAGGTTAATGATTTTGAAAATACATATTTATATATACACACACATGCATAATTTCATTAGTTGTGTCTTTAAATTACCAAAGGGGTGGCTCCTTTAGAAGTACAACAGGTTTGCTGTGCTTTTTAATAAACCTTACATTTTCAATTTTTAAAAAAGCAAAATCCTGATTACAATATGCTAAAACTTCCACCATGAGCTTAAATCTAGTTTATTTTTTTCATGTTTGAGAAGAATGTGAATATATTAGAAAAGACATTATTCTGCACCGATTAGATTTTTGCAAGGAATGTCTGATGTTTGATACAACTTCAACAAAGAGCTTAGTCACTAAAAAGTGTTACAGTTGATTTATTTACTGATAGGGAGGCCAGCAGTCTGACTTAAAGAAGTACTGGGACTGCTGTGAGGCTAATGAAATTTTGATGGCTTGACAGTCCCATGGGGTTATGAAACATATAATTTGGACCATGTCATGGATCTCCATTTCAGTGGAGATGGTACAGAAATGGTGAAAAGCTTTAATTCTTTGGTATTTTTCTCGGAATTTTTATTTCCACTGAATATGGAAGATTTGGCTGAGAAATGTCTTATACATGTAGTTGGAACTCAGTGCGTTAAATGCTCACAGTAGAATAGGAAATATAATTTAAAGTCAGGGAAGATGTATCATTCTGGAAGGCACTGGTGCTCTAATTAAAGGACCACATTGCAGGTGCGAGTTTTGTTAATTTGTGGCCAGAACTTAATAGCTGTGCCAGTATACTGTTAAAATCAGAAAAATCTGATGGGGCTTTGAAAACAAAGTTAAAGTTATGACAGATCCTCTGTACTACATCCTGCATAATGTGTGTGAAAGATTCCTGACTGAGTTTTGATGGAACTGTGTTACAGGTAAAAACATTTCTATGCAATATGTTTACCTCTATAACATAGATAAGAAGCAACAGATTATGATGAACAAAACACAACACCAGATCATACTTTCCTTGCCTAAAAGCCTCAGTTCTTGAGCAGCCCTGCTGTTCACCCAGTAAAACTATTCACTGTTTAAATAGTCCAATGCAGATGTTATTGGAGTTAATGGGACTGTTTGTGATGAGGAGAACTGTTATTTGTCCTACAGATAAGCCACATGGTTACCCATTTGTTGAATGTACTTGGGGTTTTCTTTCTTGCCACTTAGGCAAGAAGAGTAGCTTAGGATCAAAACATGATTTCCTTTGCTTCCTTGTAACCATTGTGTACATTTGCTTTTCTGAAATAGATGTGGAATGCATATCCTCAGGAAGGTAAAATTTGAGGTTCTGTTTCATAACGAAAATGAATAAGTGGAAACAGTTTGTTGAGGATATTAAGTTTTATTTGTTGAGGTCTCAATATTATGTTTCTAAGACCCTACAAAAGCAACCTAAATTTATGAGTAATATTGACAGGATTAGAAGTTTCTTTAAACAAATAACACTGCACATGCTTAGCTTGCAAAATGTTAGATATATTAATAGCATAACATGGATGCCAGCAAATTGATTTTTTCCTTTCTCTTTTAGAAAACATCAGAACTCTCTATCAAACATAAGGTTTATAGATGTATTCTCCCATCAAAGTTTTAAGTTACTGCTCAGTAAATCATTCTGAAGAGAAATATTTTTCTTTGAGCTCATTCAAGTTCTGTATATGACTCTTGGCATCGTATTCCGAGAGATTTGTCATGTCAGCCTCCCTGAAGGAGGACTTACATCTGTTAATCTGGGCAACCTACCAGTATCACATACAATATGATGTATCAATTGGACTACATTGAGCATGTATGTGCTTCTTCAGGCTTTCTTCTCCATTCCCTTTTCAAGTTATTTCATAAACGCTGCTTTGAGAAATATATGTTAGTAACTGTTCTGGGAGTAGTGTCTTTGAAATACAAGCAGCCCATCTTTCATATGCCTGCAAGTGACTTTATGATGTTAAGCTGTTGTAAGATTACTAAAGATTGCCTTTTAAACTTGATAAATTTTCCAACAAAGTAATAGGTTATAGTTAGGCTTCAAATGGCCCTTTTGCTTAAAGGGTCAATTTTATGGTATATCAGAATCCACTACTTTATTTAAATTGGTTTAAAATCCATCAAACTGAAATTGCTGACTTAATAAGACATCAGAAAGCTAACAAACAAAACATGAAATGTAATTGAGCAAGTTGTTCCTAAAGTCCAGCTCCTTATTAAGTTAGTTATTTATTTGTTATGAAGTTATAGGTCCAGTTTTCTATGCACTTTTTGTGATGGCCTGAAATTCAGGCTATGGAATGATTGACTGGGAAATCACTCATTTAAAGCAACTCTTTGTCACCCTTCTATCCCTTTGGAAGCAGTATTGACAGTGCTTCTGAAAAACTGTTGAGAACTTGGGATAGATGCACGCTACATAGTTGACTCTGCTCACAGCCACAAAGACTAGCTGGGAGTACAGACAATAGTTCTGATGGCACTAGCATGTGGGGTTTTATTTTCTTAATTGGCCAAAGTTTTGTGCTGGTGGGGGTTTGTTAGAAGACCAGAAGTGTTCAGGATGTAGCAAAATAAAAAAAAGAAAGGGAGAGAGGAGTAAGAAATCGTGGGCTCAGGAATCATTCTGAATTGGTTAGAGAAGTAATTTGGAACTTGGACCCATTTTTCAAAGATATGGAAAAGTGGATATTGCTGGTAGAATGTTCACTGCTGAGGATTTCTTACAAGAGAAAATACCACTGTCACCTGTGTGGTTTCCTCTCCAACTTCAGACCGTTCCTGAAGATAGCATTTGTGTGAACCTAATACTCTCTTGTCCTTCCAGAATGGTGAATTTACTGGCATTCAGATCTCTGAAAACCAAGAAAACATTGGTAAGATACTTGTCAAGCCATTTTAAATCTGTTCTCTCTAACCCAGTACATCTATGACACATACTTGAACTCTGCATTCTTAAATAATGCACATCATTCAGGAAGTAGTGTTAAACATTTTCACCTGTTTAACATCCTTCTTTATGCTAAGACAAAACTCCCTGTAGATGAACTCTACTATTCAGTATAGCTGCTTGGAACCTGCTAGCCAAATGCTCAGCCTGCTGATCAAAGCCAACCATATAGCTGATGAGTTAATATTCATCTTACTTCCATACCACCATTTACAGCTTTTTCACTCTTTTCCACAGTATTCCATCTAGCAATTACCTACCCCTCATTAAGCATGCCCCTATGTCTTAAATCCTGCTTTGCTGCCAAGAAATTTCATAACCAGGAAATTAGTCTGTTTTATTGTTGACAGAAGTCAGCTCTGAAATGTTATTTATTATCTAAACAGGCATACAATTTTTTTCTTTGGTTACAGACACATAGAACAGAAATCCATAAGTAAAAGTAGTGATCCCTGTTTTTTTTGCAATGCTGTCATAAATTTTTGGTAGTTGCACTAATTTGCAGATTTTGTAATATTATGATTGTAGTTCTGTGGGTATATTTCAGTAACTCTTCTTTAGCATTCACTGTTGATTGCAACTGAAAATCATGTTGATAATTCCTTTGGCTAGTGGTAGCCAAAGAGGGAACAGCTGGGTTGACCTTTTTCCAGTAACCTTTTGGGATCTCCTGGATTTCAGAGATCATAGAATCATAGAATAGTTAGGGTTGGAAAGGACCTTAAGATCATCTAGTTCCAACACCCCTGCCATGGGCAGGGACACCTCCCACTAAACCATGTCACCCAAGGCTCTGTCCAACCTGGCCTTGAACACTGCCAGCGATGAAGCATTCTCAACTTCCCTGGGTAACCCATTCCAGTGCCTCACCACCCTTACAGTAAAGGATTTCTTCCTTATATCCAATCTAAACTTCTCCTGTTGAAGTTTGAACCCATTACCCCTTCTCCTATCACTACAGTCCCTAATGAAGAGTCCCTCCCCAGCATCCCTATAGGTCCCTTTCTTCAGATACTGGAAGGCTCCTATGAGGTCTCCACGCAGCCTTCTCTTCTCCAGCCGGAACAGCCCCAAGCACTGAGTGTCGCTGACCTTTCTTGATGAGAAAAGGCATGAGATTCGAAAGGCCCATCTTAATGATGCTTTAGTGATGGGAGTCTGGTACAGAACATCAGAAGATAAGGGCCTTTGGAAATACTCAAGTCTTCTGATGCACAGGAACTGCAGGCTTAACAAGAGCTGACAGCAGTAAAATTAGAATTGTGGTCTGCAAGGAAAAGCAAATCTAAGAAGAAAATTTCAGAGAATTCACTCTTGGCTGTTAAAACTTATTCTTCTAATGTTATAGAGTGGTGAAAGAGAAGTTTCAAGACCAGCTGTCATAGCTCAGGATTTCTCCAGAGATCTGAATTTCAAGAAAGAACCATGCAGAAAATGGAAGGAAAGTCAAATTTCTGAGGAGGAGCTTAAAATGCTGCAGTTGGGGAGGTCCAGGCATGCAAATTAAATTGAGACATAATCGGCAAAAATGTGAAGAGTTGTACAGAAACATGAATGCTAAGAAAAGGGAGAAGAGGGAGTTGATTTATTACTTAACAGTGAAGGAAGACTGGTAATATATTGCTGATATGTTTTCTTTAGTTGATTTTCTTTCAGCATTTGCTAACTGAGTAACTGATCACAGAGCTAACATTTATACTATTAAATAAAGGATTAGAGGTTACTTAAATAAAGAAAATTTGTCCTGCATATACGGAGTGTCTACAGCCTCTGGGCTTTTTATGACTCATGTCTGAGAAATCATTGATGAGATGGATATGGTTCTGGAAGGCAAAACCAAACACGACAGCTTCAGGAGCAAAGCTGAGAAAAGGAAACTGCCTAATCAGTTAGACAGAAAACATCCTAGACAAAAAAAGAAGAAAGTTTATGCTTTGTAACAATAAATAATAAATGAGTCTTGTCAAGCTGTAATAATTTTATTCAGTGATAGTATAAGCCAATCCTTGATAAGGAAAAAGGAGCAGATGCTAACAGTAATACGTATTTTGATATTAGTAAGGCTTCTGACACTGCTTCACTACTGACATGCTCATAAATAGAGACACAGGGTCTAGGTTCATTATTAACAAGATAATCATACAGCTTATTGGAAAAAATCTGAAAATAGTGATTATTGGTATTTCATGAACTGGCAAATTGAATCAAATAGTACTCCAACACAGTGTGACGTAAGATGTTCTTAATGACTGGGGTAATGCAGATAAAACATTGTAACCTGGAAAGAGTCCCATGCACTTTGTAAGACAGGGTGAAACCTGGAGAAAAAATTCCACATGAAAAAATGCAATTCAGTAAATACAAGTACAGAAATCTACGTTTAAGTGAGAATAATTAAATTTCCCAAATGTGAGGAAGGCGGGAGGCTGAATCACTGTTCCTTACAGAATCATAGAATAATTCAGCTTAGAAGGGACCTTTTGAGGTCATGTGGTTCAACCATCTGCTTAGAGCTGGACTAACATTAATTTAGATAAGATTGCTCAAGGACTTGCTCAGTTGAAATCTGCAAATTTAGGAGAAGAGAAATTCCACATTATCTCTGGGCAACTGTTCTGGTGCTTAACCAACTTCATTGTCATTTCTGTTTTTCACCCTTTATATCTAATCAGAGTTGCCCTTACTGCAGTTGACCATTGCCTTGAGTAGTAGAAGATCAAAGTTAGATTTCCATCTTTTACCTTTTCCAGGCTCACTTGAGTTCCTCTTGAGCTGTGTGCTTCAGCACTTCAGTCATGGTCAATCTCAGCTGAATTCATTTTAGTTTGTCAATGTTGTGTGAGTACTGGCAAGCCCCAAAGTGCATATTGTACTCCAGATGTGGTCTTCAAATGCTGAATAAAAGAGACTAATCACTTCCCAGGGTATGCTGCCTCCATTCTTCTGAATGCAACCCAGTATGTGTGTAGGCCTTATTGTTGAAAGGGCACACTGCTGAACTTATCGGGCATGTTGACTCCCCAGGTCTTGCATAACAAAGCTGCTTTCCAGGGTGCCCCCAGCTTGTGCTGCTAGATGAGGTTATTCTGCCTTTGGAATTCATGAGGGCTTTTTTAGCCTGTTGAGATCCCTCAGTAAAGCAATCCCACCCTGCAGGATCACTCTCTGCAGCTTGGTGTCATCCACAAACTTGCTTGAGGGCACATTCCATCCTGCTCATTCTCAATATGTTAAATGCAGTACAGACATAAAACAGTATTAACCCCTGAGGAATGCCATTAATACTGGCCAACAGTTTATTTTTGTACTACAAAACACTGTTCTTTCAGCCTCTTCATGCAACCAGTTTTCCACAAACTGTACTTTGTAGCTCACGCATCCAGTTCATCTCTCTCCAGCTTAGCTACCCACATACTGTGGGAGACCACATTGAAAGCCTTGCTAAAGTCAAGGAAAGCAGTAGGTACTGCTCTACTTTATCTGTTGAGACAATTGTCTATTCTTAGAAAGCAGTAACTTTTTGGGTGTGATTTGCCTTTGGTAAATACATGTTAGCTATTCTCATTCCCTTTCTTTTCTGAGAGGCCTATCCAGGTATATTAAGGATAACTCCAGCAGTATTTGTTCTGTACTCTTCCCTGGGAAACTTGGGGTAAGCCTGACTGCCTCTGCTTCCCCATGTACTCCTTGCCCTTCTTGAACATAGAATTATCTTCAAAAAAGTCATGAGGAGCCTTCCTTCATTGCAATGACCTTTCAACAGTGACCTTTCAGTGGCATTGGTCAGCTTTGCCATCACCTATGGATTCCTCCTGTGTGGTCCCCTGGACTCATGTATGCCCAGCTTATGTAAGTGGTGCCTAACAGCTCGCCTGTCCTCTGCCATGATAGGGCTTCTCAACTGAGGTTGAGCTTTGGTTTCCTTATCCCCCATCCTGTGTTTCAAGGAGACATTTCTGTATTCCGGCTGGGTAGCCATCAGCTGAAGGTCATAGTGGTTATTTATCAACAGTGTTTTCTGTTGTGTATAAGTGTTTCTTTCATGACCTTGTAACATGTCTTTGTGTACAGTTCCACTGAAATAGTCCTCCTACTTCACTCAGAAGTACTTAGGTAGAAATACCATCTCTCTGTGTCTGGTTTTGGGACTATTTTTTCAGGAAAATGCCAACTAACTGGAGGCCTAGAGAAAGGTTAACAGGAATGTTAGGAAGTTTTAAACACACAACGCTAGAAAGAGATTGGAAGAATTCAGACTGTTGAGCCTAGCATGTTCTGTCTAGGTATTGCTGCTGTTTCAAAGGCAGTGTATGACAAATAGGACCAGAAGCAAACAACACAAATAGCAAAAAGTATGAGTTGGCTCAAACAGTGATGATTCCAGGATAGCTTGGTGAAAGAGATTGCTGAAGACCACATGAATATTTTATTATCTAGCACATTTTCCAAAGCATTTCTAGAATGTTGGCATAATTCCGATTGGTCCTGATTTGTGGGAGAAGAAGGACAAAGAAATTCTTTACTTCCTTTCTCATTTTGTTTTCTGTGACTCAATAGTTCTATTCAAATCAAAAATTAATGAGCAGGACATGTATTGAAAAAATGAAGGCTATAAAAATCTTGCTCTACAATTTATTGTAACATTAATATCTTGGGCTTTTTCTAACTGGAAATGGTTAACTTTTCATAGGCATCCCTGTTCCCATTTTGATACACAATACTGCTCTTCAGTCCCTCTAAACAAAACACGTTTCTTCGGACGTGCTTGTGGAAGGAAATCTTGAACAAAACAGCTCTTTTCCATTAAAGTTGTGTTTTAATTATGAGGTTGCCACAAAAGCAGAGCATGCTTTGCACATCTGTAAACTGATGATCTCTGCTGTTTTGATTTGGAATGCGGTTTTGATGTCCTTGAAAAATCACAGTGGTAGCAGTAAATTGTTTTAATTAATGAATTAGAGAGCAACAGATTTGCTGAATCAGGTCTATTGATGCAATTATCACTGGAATAAAAAGGAGAAAAAAGAAAATCTGTCAAAGATGTGAGATTATTTGGTTTGTTGTCATTTGAAACCATGTTTCTCACTTACCACTTCATTTCCTGTAGAGTTAGGATATGGGGGGAAAGTAGTGTACTTATATATATAAGACATATATTTCTATATTCATTACACAAAACCAAATTATAAGTCGAGTTGTAGTTTAAATAATACCAGTTCTGTATAAAGAGTTACTTATTCAGTTGTTTTAAAAGTGTTTTCTGAGTTTCATCTACTTTTAATTTGAAATAAGGTTTTAATTGCATTTTCTTATGTACTTAAATATTGTCATAGCAAGAAATAATCTAATAACGATTTCAGCTTTCAAGTAAACATAGGCTGTGCTATTGTCAAAGTATCTGAAATAATTAGAGGTGACAGCCTTTGTATGCTGGTCAAATAATAGCTGAAGAAAATTTGTCAAGATCATGGTTTTTTTTGTAGGTTTTTTTTACAAGAAACTGGAAAGCCTTTTTTAATTTACTAGAAATAGTTCTTTAAAACTAACTCTTTTTTAAATCAGTGTAAAAACTTACTTTGTTTTCTGGATAAAATGTTCTAATTCTTTGCTGTGGATGAGAATTCAGTTTGAAATTGAGTTTCAAGTCAAATTTTAAAATTAATTCCTTTCACAATTATTAATAAGTGGATTGAATTGATCAGACCTTTTCTTTGGTCTCTATAGTGTGCTGCCTGATCTGTTGGCAAAATTTAAGGGTTTTTTTTTAATTTAATGTGGAAAGAAGATGAGGTTTAAACTCTCAGGAAAAGAAATGCTTGTTAAGAAGCTGTGGGTTTGACTTTTATTCCACGACCTCCCTCATTCAATATACCATTGTCTTCCTGAGTTATGTAGGGTTTGTGCTTAGTTATCTATTTTTTTCACTTATATGTTGTAGAGAATTAAGTGTGGTTTTGGCACACTGAAACCAAGGAAAACAATATTACTTTTTATCCCTTCATGTTAGAAATGCTTTAGTGGAAGGGCCTTGAGACCTGCTGTGATCATCTGGGTTAGTGCAAGTTTCTGTATGTCATGGTTTAAGCCCACTCAGCCACGTAGCTTGCCTGCTCACTCCCACCCTGCCTTCCTCCACCCGCTCCCGAAGGGATAGGGAGGAGAATCGAAAGAATGTAACTCCCACGGGTTGGGATAAGAACAGTCCAGTAACTAAGGCATAACACAAACCACTGCTGCTGCCACCAATAATAATAATGATAAGGGAAACAACAAGGGAAGAGAATAAAACCGCTCACCACCTACCGACCAATTTCCAGACCGACCCAGCAGTGATCTAGACCTTCCGGGTAACTGCCCCCAGTTTATATAGTGGGCATGACGTGCTGTGGTATGGAATATCTCTTTGGTCAGTTTGGGTCAGGTGTCCTGTCTCTGCTTCCTCCCAGTTTCCCCTCCTCCCTGGCAGAGCGTGAGGCTCAGAAAGTCCTTGGTCAGAGTAAATGCTACTAAGCAGTAACTGAAAACATAGGTGTTCTCAGCGCTGTTCCCAGGCTGAAAGTCAAAAACACGGCACTGGACCACCTACTACATAGGAAAAAAATGACTGCCACTGCTGAACCCAGGACACTGTATAATACATGGGAATTTGCAAAATACTTACCAATATTGTATTTAGATTTTTTTTCTTTAATTTCACGATTGTGAATCCATAGCATCAAGTTGGGACAGATTAGGAGGAACAATATGAATTAATTATAGATTAAATTCTGAATATGCAAATGGTTAATAGGTGTATCTCTTCATCTTCTATAAGAGTGTCCAGAATAGATAACAGTTTTCTTAGGAGTTTGAAGGTTCTGTGCAGCTGCTGTGTCAGGGCTGTGCTGCTACTGGAAGTACCTCCCTGAGGCACTGTGGCTGCTGACTAGGTGCATCTGAAACAGAATGTGAACGTTTCCACACTGGTGCAGTAATCACAGCCTAAAAAAAAAAAAACAAATAATGGAAACCCTGGTCAGGCCATGACAGGGTAAAGATTGACAACAGGCTGATTTCTTTGACTACATTATGATTGCTTTTTGTAATTTGTGGTAAAATAGATGCATAAAGGTTCTGTATAAGACTATGTATGCATATATATGCATATCCTTACAAGACCTTTTCTTAAACACTCTTATGTTCACCTCTTACACATGTAGCTTTCTTAGAGATTAAACATACAGGGTTGAAGAGGAGTTTCTTCTTCAAATGACCTAGAAGCTTGAAAGCATTTCCATTGCAAGTCTTTGTGCAGTCATGAACATAAGAAAAGGAAATTTATTCTGGTGTTGCATGCTCTGTCACTGACCTACTGTATGCTGGAGAAAGAGATTAATTCCCCTCCCCCTCAGTCGCTGGGTTTTTCTAAATGTAATACTTCTTTAAAATCTTTTATGGTTGCAAATAAAATGTCTCGTGTAATTGCTGATGACAAATGCTGTGGAGTCTCAGTCTGCACCTGTGGCAGACAGGCTAAAGAATTTGGGTTGCTTTGTGTCTGTACAAAACATGAATTTCTTTTTGTAGTGGGTTTCCCTAAACAAAACAGTATTGGTCACCTTGTGCAGTGTGTAGAAAATAGCAGAAAAGTGAAGTCGAAGATCAGTTTTGGCAAGAGTTATTTCTTGGGGAAAGTTGGAGTTGTCTTCTCTGCCTGTTGTTGAAGATGGATATTGAATATATCAAGGTAGTTTATAATCTTTGAAGTTCTTTTGAATATTGAAAATTTCCAGGATATCTAGGTGAAAATGACTTTGAAAGGGATGGTCTCTAGCATTGTGGTTTGGTTAAATGGATAGTATCCAGTCTCCTTCCATGTAGAGTTAACCAGAATTGTTCAAGCTACTAAGTTCTTCGTTGCATGATTGCTGTATGCTCTATAAAGAGATGCATTTAAAATTGTTTGAAAGCTTCACTCATTCCTTTAACCACTTTAGCTGCAGAGAGCATATGGCGTCTTTTTCATTAACTGTCTTTGCTGCTTGTTTGCTTTCAGTGGAGTTCCAGGAGATTGTTTTATTGTTTTGTAAACTCAATATTACTGGGTCCTGGCTGCTTATGGCAATAGAGATGAGATTAGATGCTTGTGTTAACAGGCCCCAGACTTTAAATTTATTGGGACTAGGCACCATCTGCTCTCAATTAAAGGTCCTGAGCTCTGAAATTAATTCCTTCCATTGGTCCATTAGACTCAATCTTTTGACCTGAAGCCATGATAAGGTTATATTAGCCTCTTGAGCCTTGGAAAAGTGAGGAGTTCACGCAGGGACAGTACTGGATATTCCTTTTTGTCCTTGTATCTCTGTAGTTAGAAGGCAGCAAGTAATGATTGTTTTTCCATTTTACAGGTAGAGTGAGACTTTCTAAAAAGCACCCTAGAGATCTAGTGCTCACATCCTCATGAGTTGTAATAGGACTTGTGCTCCTAAATCATACAACTGCAATTGAAAATCTTTACTAGAAAAAAAATCAAATTAATATAGATAACGTTGACTAAGTTCACAGGAAGACCTGATATAGAAATGGATTAAGTCTAGAAGTCTGTTGTTCCCAGACTCAGAGTTGCTCATTTTGCTTCAGCTGTTGTTCATTGATTCCATCTGCAGCTTCTAAATGGTGAGGGATCTTACCAGAAATCCTGGCCCTAGAATTGTTCTGCCAGTGCTTTTGCTGAATTTATATCTGTCCCGTGGTGTGTAGATGTTGCAGAGAAGGAATGGTTGGATGGACAAATTGGTTCACATTTTTGCGGTTGTAACTTCCTCCCCCATTCTCATTTCCTGTCCATATTTAACTGCAAATTTGTTTGCTTCTGTCAGAATACAGCAGGGAACACTGTGCAGTGGGGAGAACCTATAGCCACAAGCTTTTTAGTTCCAACAGAAAAGCTCCAAGATGCCGACTAACTGTGTTGGTTGTTTAAATATAACAGCAGTTCCTCATACACATGAAAATGTATTTTAGAGGATCAGGATCCGATAGTACCTCAGCAGACTTTATTTTAATTTACACAGTGTTAGTTATTTTCTGGAAGATGGCTTGCAGGAGTATTGGTTTTGAGACAAAAATCTCTCCAATATCTAAAAGTATTCCTGTCTTACCTTAAAATGCAGTTTCTTAGACTGTTTGGGGATCTGCTTACCATTAGGCTATGAGTAGGAATAAGCAAGGAGAGAGTTCAAATGCCTGTTTTGGTTCCTATCTAGCAATCCCTGTGACATAAAAAAGTGCAGGAGTGTTTGACTTCATACAGGGAGCAAAGTCAAAGTGACTGCCTTCTACAGCGTAGAAGGAATGACTTGCGACTGCTCCACCTAAGTGTTGCTTGTTAACAACCTGTCAGACAGAGGTTAAACTCAGGGATTCAGGTTTTTTTATTAGTCTTTCTCAGGATTTACCTTAAGTTCACCGAACTCTCTGTCCAACTTAAAATTTTCTTAGTCACAGGGCAGCGAGGATACTTTCCGCTCCCAGTGCTGCGAGGTTTATACCTTCAAGGTTGACTGCAGTGTCATTTTCTTGTGCCATCTTGATGCTGCCAAGGCAGTTTTTATGTGGTTGTGTCATTCCTCCGTTGTGTTTTAGGTTGCCAGAAGATGGCTGTACCTGCCAGCTAAGCCCGGTAACTACTGGCTGAAAAAGACTGAAATACTTTTTCATGTTCATGGCGAAAACCACTCTTCTTGCTCTTTTAGCAGTTGTATTTCTTATTTTCAGCAAGGCCAAGTCTCAAGCAGACAAGAACCTGCTGTCTTTAAAAAATGAGTTTCACTAAACCCTAGGTGTAGTCATGTAATGGCTTTTTAATTGGGTTCATAAACAGGTAGGTAAAAATACTTTGTCTGCTGCCTGCTATTAGGAGCTCCTTAAGTTTAATAACTTGAAAGATACGTATTGCTTAACATTACCTAAACCAGAATAATTTTGGAGTCCCCATGCTACATGTTATTTGTCAAGTGTGGCTTAGATATTTCTGTAACATGTATAAGCATTTTGAAATTCAGGCTTAGTTATTACAAATGCCCAGCTACGTTTTCGAAAAAGATAAGCTAGAATTCTTACCTTTTTTTCTATGAAGGTTACATACCATATAACACTACTAAGTGAACTTACCCAGAAAGTGCTGGTGTCCACTTTGCATACATTAATAACATTTTCCTTATTCAGAGAGTCATCTTCATACTTCTGGGATTTAGGGAATACATTTAAACAACTATGGCAATATTGAAAATATGGTAACAGTCTGTGTACTCTTAGCAATTTGCTTTAAAAACCCCCACAAATTCATTTCTTTCTTGTTTTCTTACCAGTTCTTTGTTCTTTGCCGTATCAACTATATTGATTTTTATGAAAAAGTTAATCGGCTTACCTTTGTTCAGAGTGGATTTTTGTTCCTCTGATCAGCTCTACACAATTGAATTTTTCATCCTCTTTCTGAGGTATCTCAATGTTATGAAAAAAGCATTAAAGAGAATTCTGATAAATTATTCCTACAAAAAAGAGTCTACTGCAATGCACTTTTGTTGAGGCTGGAGAGTTAATTGAACTCACAGATTTCAGTTTTCTTTCCAATGAGAAAGACTGCTTTGCTTCATACATAAGAGAGACAGTGTCTCTTGGGGAATTGAATTATATGGTTCTCTGCTGATTCTGGTTACCCCAGCATTCATAGCAGGAATTTGAAGTAACCATTTAGGTGGCATGTTACTACTGATTATCTCAAAATCCAGTTTTCCTTCTTGCTTAAAACATTCTAAAGCAGAGTTTGAATACAGTACACTAAAAGATATGGAAAAAAACATTCAAAACAGAAATTTTTGCTGAATGTTTTTTATCATACTCTGTGGTTCTACTTTTATGGTGCAATGTTATCCTCCCCAGCACTTATGAAAAAAGCCAGACAATGTAATATCCTTTTGTATTTTTTTAGTGCAAAATGTGTAATTATCCTGATTTCCCTTGAGAAAGAAACGAACAAAAAACCCAACCCCAAAAATCTCACAACCTCTTCTCCCATTGTGGTCTAACTTTATTTTTCCTTCTTAAATCAAGCCTGACCTAATCTTTTGAGTTGTTTCTCTGTCTGTATGACCTCAGGCTGTGCTCTCATCAGACTTCACAAGCTAACTGGACTTGAGTTTTGGATAGTCTGTGAAAATAATCAAAGAAAATATACCGTACTCCTGGACGTGGTGATGATGGTTCATTATGTCCATTAAATTCAACAGTGAATCAGTGCGGAGTATTGTGTTGTGAGTTCAGGTTAGACTCAGTGTCCTGATCACTTGTATTTACCAAAGTGCAACTGGTAGCTCAGCTAAACTCCAATCCTGGTGACTTTTGTTCTGCTTATCATTTCTTCTGAAATTTACAAGTGGAAAGCCTTCAAAGTGTTTGCTTTGAAGCCAGAATTTCCTCAATGAAATCACAATTTGGTCACTAATTTGCTGTCTCTGCATTTGCACATTACTTAACTTTTCTGATTTTGTTTTCCTACTTACAAATGGGCATCCTAATGCTCATTTTCTGTCAAACTTCCTAACTCTGCCTTTTTTACCTTCTTTAAATAATTTGAAAATATTTGGTATCTTTAGATGTATGTATATATATATACATAAAAATACATTTGCAATAAAGGTCTAACTTATAAATTCAGAAGCATTTCTGAATCTTGCAAATAATCTTACTAAATTTTATCTATTTTTTTTAAAAAAAAGCAAGGTGATGCAGAAACCTGAACAATCTCTGCTAATTTCAGATGAGACTGCACAAAAACTTATTCACTTATTCAAATTATAAGCAGCTTGAAGATACTTGGTTTTGCATATACTCAATAAATGCACGTAGTTTTGTATGATCTCAAAGTGTATGTCAAATTGCTGTTACGGAAATGTGTTCTTTATCCACTTGTTTATGAGTAAAAGAAATAAAAGGCAAAAGCAGAGATGTTACTGTCCTTTCCTTGGTTACATGCCACCTCCCATTATAGCAGAATGCCGCTGAGCTAGTATACATGTCCAAGCTTTGGCTAAATTGTGACAGGCTTCCGGAATTGATTCTTTTGATTTTTGATTATATCGGTACTCTTAGATCAAGCGCTGATGTTTTTTTTCATACTCCTCTGTAACACCATTTTTATGTTTTCCCTTATCTCCTGTTCAGAACTTTTCAACGTGAGCCTTCAAATTCTATTCATTCAGTAGTAGATGATTAATTTTTTGAAACTGCCATGTTCAGTATGCTTAATGTTTTCTCATAGGATATGCAAAGCATGAAAGACAGGAGGTGAAATGAACTCTCTGAAACTATCTGTACTGATCTCATCAGATCTAAATGAAGCAATGGCCTTTCCTCCATTCTTCTGCCATCCCTCCAAAGCTATAGAACAGTTTATTATTAGGTAGACAAGGCAGACCTGATTCTTGCACAAAATGAACATGACACAGTATACGCAACTGCTGATTCTTGGAAATGGAGGCAGATGCTTGCACTTTTAGCATCATAGGTGGGTATGAAGAGGGAACATGCTCAGCCATGCAGAGGCGTTGTATGGAGCTTTATTCTTTCCCTGCAGTGTTTGAAGAAAAAGAAAATGCCTCCAAATTCCAACAATGGCAGAAAGTCTGACGTGGTTTGCATCTTATCAGCCATGTAGGACTGGGATAGCTGAAGTGAAACTGGCACTGGAGTACCTGCCATTACATGTACCAGTCATGTGCATATTACTGCTGCCAATTCATGTTTGATCTCTGTCATGGGCTCAGCAGTAGCAGTCATTTTTCCCCTTCTTGGTAGCTGGTGCAGTGCTGTGTTTTTGACTTTTGGCCTAAGAACAGCACTGATAACACCAGTGTTTTTAGTTATGGCTTAGTGATGTTTGGTCTGGCCAAGGACTTTCTGAGCCTC